>LR812529.1:53869423-54104423 GCA_903798195.1 Danio kyathit | reverse complement strand
TTGAATTTGAAGTTATACAAGGTGTGGAAAAGCTGCTCTCTTTCACTAAACATGTCTCGTGCACTAACTGGTGTTTTGTCTGATGTAAGGGTTGTTTCACTGGAGGAGCGAGAGTATCTGATCGACCGGCTGGATTTCGTTCGCAATCAACTCAACCTGCTTATTCAGGACATCAAGAAGAAAATCAAGGCCATCACGGAGGAGGTGGAAAACAAGGTCAGAATCACAAAATTACTGCGTTTAAATACCCGACTGAACAACTTTAGGACACTTTTCAGATTATATAAGGAATAATTGATTGAATTATTAGGAAATAATGCACACCCGTGGCTGATTCACTTTATTTTCTGATAATTCAACAGCCCACCGTGTATTGTTTACTGTTTTTGTGTTTGTCAGGTGTCTAACGCCATGGCGGAAGAGATCTGCCGTCTGTCTGTGATCATAGATGAGTTTCGTTCAGATTTCCACCCGTCGCCTCACGTGCTCAAAATGTACAAATCTGTGAGTGAACTTTAACAACTTCAACAGCAGAGCGGGATAATCACTTTCAGCAGAGTTTTGTGTGTTGAATGAGCAAAACCGAACTCTAAATAATAATAGTATTTCAATCACATACACAGTGGAATCCTTCTGGTTCAAAAAATACTTTAAATTAATTAAGTTTTTATTTATTTACTTGCTTATAATCACACACACACACACACAGCTATGGGTGAAATTAAGCAAGAAATAAAGAATATTTAATTTAAAAATGTATATAAATATGTCAATTTGAATGAAATGTTTACAGAAAAAACAAACATTTTTTTTTTAGTAAAACACATAACTATAAATTGTAAATCCTTGCTGATCATTTTATTCATTCATTCATTCATTTTCTTGTCGGCTTTGTCCCTTGCGGGGTCGCCACAGCGGAATGAACCGCCAACTTATCCAGCACGATTTTACGCAGCGGATGCCCTTCCAGCCGCAACCCATCTCTGGGAACTTCCACACACACACATTCACACTCATACACTACGGACAATTTAGCTTACCCAATTCACCTGTACTGCATGTCTTTGGACTGTGGGGGAAACCGGAGCACCCGGAGGAAACCCACGCGAACGCAGGGAGAACATGCAAACTCCACACAGAAACGCCAACTGACCCAGCCCAGCCGAGGTTCGAACCTGCGACCCAGCGACGTTCTTGCTGTGAGGCAACAGCACTACCTACTGCGCCACTGGGTTGCCTTGATCATTTTATTATTATTATATATTTTTATAAGCACTATTATTTCTTTGAATTCTTCAAAAGCCATTGTCCCAAATTGACTCCAAATCAGAAAAAGTTTGGTCAGTGGGGAAAACACAAATAAAAAAAAGAAAGTAGTGATTTCTAAATTTACTTCGACTTGTATTTCATTGCAGACAATGCAGCAAACATTATTTAATGTGTTCCTCATTATTATTATTGTTTTCAAAATGTTTTATTTATTTAAAAAAAAGTTGAAATAGTAAAGTATTTACCCTTTTGTAATGTTGTCATTCCTTTCACAACACTTAAAGATGTTTAGGAACTGAAGACACCAAGTGATGAAGTGTTTCAGGTGTAATTTTGTCCACATCCGTTCGTTGTCACATTTGCACTTTAAAATGTGCCTCAGATTCTCTATTGGAGTCAGGTCGGGACTGCAGGCAGGCCAGTCCAAGTAGGTATCGCTGCAGCCCGGAGACCTCCAAGTGGGAGGTATTACATCGCAAGTAGGTTGGGTGATCTTCAAGTGGGAGGGATTTACGCTGCTGGGTTTAGATGGTGTAGGTGGAGTAGACATTAATAAAACACATCAGGTTACTGTGAGGTTGGGTTTAGAGTTGGGATAGGTGTAGACATTAATAAAACACATCAGGTTACTGTGAGGTTGGGTTTAGAGTTGGGATAGGCGTAGACATTAATAAAACACATCAGGTTGGGTTTAGAGTTGGGATAGGTGTAGACATTAATAAAACACATCAGGTTACTGTGAGGTTGGGTTTAGAGTTGGGATAGGTGTAGACATTATTAAAACACATCAGGTTAATGTGAGGTTGGGTTTAGGGTTGGGATAGGTGTAGACATTAATAAAACACATCAGGTTACTGTGAGGTTGGGTTTAGAGTTGGGATAGGTGTAGACGTTAATAAAACACATCAGGTTACTGTGAGGTTGGGTTTAGAGTTGGGATAGGTGTAGACATTAATAAAATACATCAGGTTACTGTGAGGTTGGGTTTAGGGTTAGGATAGGTGTAGACGTTAATAAAACACATCAGGTTACTGTGAGGTTGGGTTTAGAGTTGGGATAGGTGTAGACATTATTAAAACACATCAGGTTAATGTGAGGTTGGGTTTAGGGTTGGGATAGGTGTAGACATTAATAAAACACATCAGGTTACTGTGAGGTTGGGTTTAGAGTTGGGATAGGTGTAGACGTTAATAAAACACATCAGGTTACTGTGAGGTTGGGTTTAGAGTTGGGATAGGTGTAGACATTAATAAAATACATCAGGTTACTGTGAGGTTGGGTTTAGGGTTAGGATAGGTGTAGACGTTAATAAAACACATCAGGTTACTGTGAGGTTGGGTTTAGAGTTGGGATAGGTGTAGACGTTAATAAAACACATCAGGTTAATGTGAGGTTGGGTTTAGAGTTGGGATAGGTGTAGACGTTAATAAAACACATCAGGTTACTGTGAGGTTGGGTTTAGAGTTGGGATAGGTGTAGACATTAATTAAACACATCAGGTTACTGTGAGGTTGGGTTTAGAGTTGGGATAGGTGTAGACATTAATAAAACACATCAGGTTACTGTGAGGTTGGGTTTAGAGTTGGGATAGGTGTAGACGTTAATAAAACACATCAGGTTACTGTGAGGTTGGGTTTAGAGTTGGGATAGGTGTAGACATTAATTAAACACATCAGGTTACTGTGAGGTTGGGTTTAGAGTTGGGATAGGTGTAGACATTAATAAAACACATCAGGTTACTGTGAGGTTGGGTTTAGAGTTGGGATAGGTGTAGACATTAATAAAACACATCAGGTTACTGTGAGGTTGGGTTTAGAGTTGGGATAGGTGTAGACATTAATAAAACACATCAGGTTACTGTGAGGTTGGGTTTAGAGTTGGGATAGGTGTAGACATTAATAAAACACATCAGGTTACTGTGAGGTTGGGTTTAGAGTTGGGATAGGTGTAGACATTCATAAAGCACAATATTACACGCCGTGTCATGTACAAGACATTAAATAAATAAAAACTCCAGTTTTCTACAGCCCACTTGGAGCTGGCACTGAGCTCCGTTTATACTCTTCTCGTCCAGTCAAGTACCTGTATCCTCTTCCTCCCCAGCCAGGACTGTGTAATGTGTGCAGAATGTGGTTTTGCATTGTCTTGTTGAAATATGCATGAGCGTCCCTGGAAAAGAAAGCAGCATATTGTGCTCCAAAATCTCTATGTACTTTCAGCATTAATGGTACATCACAGAAGTGCAAGTTACCTTTGCCAAGGGCACTGACACAACCCCATACCCTGACAGACACTGGCTTTTGGACTTGTTGCTGGAAACAGTCTGAATGATCCTTTTCTTCTTTGGTCCGGAGCACACGGCGTCCAAAATACCTGATATACTGATTCATCTGACCACAGTACATGTTTCTACAGTGTGATGGTCCATCCTCTGAACCCAGAGAAGTTGATGGCGCTTCTGGACACTGTTAACATAGGGCTTCGTTTTAGCAAAGCACAGTTTTAACTCGCATTTGTAGATGTAACCAAAATTGGAATACGTGTTTATTTAGAAAAAAACGCAATAATAATCATGAGGAACACATTAAATAATGATTCCTGTAATGTCTGCAAAGATATACAAGTCAAAGTAAATTTAGAAATCACTACTTTCATTTTTGCGTTTTCCATACCGTCCCTACTTTTTCTGATTTGTGGTTAAAAAAAATATATATTATTGTTATTATTTTAATTTATATATTTTGTCTAAATGACAAATTTGGAGGAAATGTCATCAGTAGTTTACTTAATAAAACAAAAATTAAATGTTTTACTCAAACACAAAACTATAAATGGCAAATCCAGACAAACCGATGATTTTATTTAAAAATATTATTATATGTAGTATTATTTCTTTTAATTCTTTAGAAATAGTTGTGTGTGTTTGTGAATATAAAATAAATGTATTATTGCCATTTTTATTATTGATATTATTATTAATAGAATTTTTTATTATTATTGATATTTGTATTGTTATTTTTATTTGTATTAATAATAATTATAATAGTACAAATATTATTATTATTATTATTTGTATTATTGTTGTTGTGGTTATATATTTTTAATTGTTTTGTTATTGTTATTATTTTAGAATATATATTGTTTTCTCCTACAATGCTTCATAAATGATCATGTGACCTGTGTTGTCGTTCTGCAGGATCTGCTCAGCCATATTGAGCAGGGCATGGGCAAGAATCTGGCTTTCCGCTGTTCTGACGCCGTAAACGCCTCTGTTCAGTGTTCTCAGCAAGACATGATGGGTATGTGAAAACACAAACACACAACCTGGAAACACACACACACACACACACACACACACACACACACACAATGACCTGCGTTTGGCATTTAAACAACACTAGCTGACAATCCTATTAATATATGTCTGATAGTGGCTGATAGTGTTGCACATCTAGTTTATTACAAACATTACTGTGTTATCTGGCTCTCTGGAATACTTCCGATCCCTCATGTGGTTGCTTGACTTCAATTAAATTTTTATTTATATAGCACATTTAAAAACAACTGACCAAAGTGCTTCACAATGTCAGAAAAGTATTAGCCCTCATGCATACCTCACACTGCAGACCTTAATCTTTCCCTTGTGGACATTTTTGGGCATGAAGGTCTCAGGTGTGACCTCAAATGTTTGTTACACATTATGATAAATGAGTTTGTCCTCCTCCAGAGTGTCTGAAGCCTCTACTGCCCTCTGCTGCCCAGACGCAGCTCCACATGCTCATCCCCAGTCGCAAGTTTGAGCTCAGCTACGACCTGAACTGCGCCACGCTCTGCTCAGACTTCCAGGAGAACATCGAGTTCCAGTTCTCCTTGGGATGGTCTGCGCTGGTGCATCGGTTCCTGGGTCCCGTCAACGCCAGACGAGCCCTGATGCTGGTGGACCAGAACCTACAGGTACCTTATCAACCAATAGAAGATTGTGTTACATGGGGCTGTCATGATAATGAGCCAATGGGAGACATGATTATGGGGTTTGGCTGACGATTAAGTTTATAAGAAGTCATTGCAATTATGATGATTAATTTACTTGCCGATTCATTTTCTGTTTTTGCACTTTTTTGATGATTTCTGATTTGGGGATTTGATGATTCGTTGTCTGTTTTGGGGGCTTTTTGGCCATGCATTTTTAGTGTTTGTTTATATATTTCTCTCTCTAGCTTTTTTGACCGTTCAAATTTTGTTTTGGGATTTTTTGGCTATTAATATTCTGTTTTGGGGACTTTTTTGGCCCATTTTTTTTCTCTCTCTTGCTTTTTTTGACAATTAATATTTGTTTTGCTGATTTTTGGGAATTTATTATCTGTTTTTTTTTACTTTTTTATGTTAATTGATTTTCTGATTAGGGGATTTAACGATTTATTGTCTGTTTTGGGATTTTTTGGCCATAAAATGTTCATATTTATTTCTTTTTCTCATCATTTTAAACATTCATTCATTCATTTTCTTTTCGGCTCAGTCCCTTTATTAATCCGGGCTCACCACACCAGAAAGAACCGCCAACTTATCCAGCACATGTTTTACACAAATTAGTTCATCAGTTCCCCTATAGCGCATGTGTTTGGACTGTGATGGAAACCAGAGCACCCGGAGGAAACCCACGCCAACACGGGGAGAACATGCAAACTCCACACAGATATGCCAACTGACCCAGCCGAGACTCGAACCAGCAACCTTCTTGCTGTGAGGCAACAGCGCTACCCACTGCGCCACCTTTCAACAATCAATTTTCTGTTATGGGGGCTCTTTGGCATTTCATTTTTTTGTTTTGCTCTCTGTCGCTTTTTTGAAAGTTAATTTTTTGTTTTGGGGCATTTTGGTGATTTATTATCTGTTATTGGACTATTTATTGATTTATTGTGTTTTGGGGCCTTAATAATTAATTTTCTGTTTTGTGGGTTTTGATTAAGTAATTTTCTGTTTTTTTGGCCATACATTTTCTGTGTTTGTTTTTATTTCTCACTCTTGCTTTTTTGTCTATTCATTTTCTGTTTTGGACTTTTTTTTTGTCCATTAAATATTAATTTGTATTTTTACTTATTATTATTATTATTTTTTTAGAAATCAATTTTTTGAGCAACTAATTTTCTTTTTTTGGAATTTTTTTGGTGATAATTTTTCAGATTTATGGGTTTGGGAATTTACTGTCTGTTTTAGGACTATGTCAATTAATTTGAGGTTTTTGGACATACATTTTATGGGATTTTTTCAGCGGTGGGCCATTATCTGTGTTAACGTGAGACTCTTATCGGGCATTAAAAAAAAATATCGCTGTTAATCTATTCTCAAAGTTGGGTTGGGAGCTGGGTCTATTCTACACAAGCTATGATGACTTTCACCTTGATGTTTTAGCGTGGATGTATACCTGGCCGGTGAACCGTCTGACAATAAAGTGCCCTTCTGAATCAAATCAGCAGGATGCCCTTCTGGACCTTTCACTTCGTTCGAAGACACTACTGACTACGCTTACATGGACATCTGTAGTCTAGTTATTTGCCTTAATAGACAATAATATAATGAAGGTGTTTACGTGAAGTGCTTTCATGTAAGAGTTTCCTGTCATTTTGGGTGACTTTAACTGCAGTCCGGCAGTTTCACTCATGAACATTTCATTCATGCCCCTGTGACAAACTGGGGTATTAGACGCAAAAAAGGAGTAAGGACTGGTAAGAGTGTTGTGGAATTTAATAAAAAAAACTTAATTAAAAAAAACTTCCGCATTTCAAGCTGTGTGTGTGTGTGTGTGTGGTCCTTTACTGACAGCCGTGTGTGTGGATCATGTCGGAAAATATGGCGAAAAGTCCTACATGACGGAAATAGTTTGATTGGTGTTTACTTCAATAATGGCACTAATATCTGCATACTCCACATCTTAATTGCAATTCTGTTTAGTTCAGTTCTGACTTTAGTCAGATTAAGGTCATCAAAAATGGCTGTTTGGAGCTTATGTAGTCCTACAGCTCAACATTGATGTTTAACTGAATAAACAGTCAGTAAACACAAGTACATCTTATTGAACATCATTTATTTTCATCACCATTTATCATAGTAGAACAGTTTCTCAAGCAGTTTGTGATGCATTTTGGAAACAGGAGATGAGCCCCTGGTCTAATGCGCCACCTGGCTTGGGAAACCCGTTCTCAAAGACTTATTATTTGGGCAGCACACATATTCTGAATGCCTTCGGCAGAATTCAAATGAGCCATTTTAATCTAGATTAATCTAGACTAATTCCAAGATTACAGTGAGATTAATCTAGACTAATTCCAAGATTACAGTGAGATTAATCTAGATTAATTCCAAGATTACAGTGAGCTTAATCTAGATTTTAAAAAATGTATCTATGCCCTCCTATAGTTTTTTTTTCATTCTTTTTTGTCTAAAAATGGTTTGTATCGGGGCTAAAAATGCTTTTTAATTCATTTTTTGTTTTGGGGACTTTCTTGGTCATTAAATTTTCATTTTTATTTCTATCACTTGCTTTTTTGGACTTTATTTTAGCAATCAAAGGGGTTTTCTGTTTTTGGGGATTTGACAATTTAGTTTTTTGTATTAATTTTCTGTTTAGGTTTTTTATGATTAATTTTCTGTGCTTTTTTTGGGGAATTTGTGCAATTATTTTTTTTTTTTTGGTGATAAATGTTTTATTTTGGGTGATTCTTGTTCTGTTTTGGGGCTTTGAGCAAAACATTTTCATGTTTTTTTAATAATTGTCTGTTTAGGTTTTTGTTGTGATTTTAAATTTTAAAAAACATTTTAATTTACAGTTTTTTATTTTATTAATTTAACTTTTTTTGGTGATTAACATACTGTTTTTGGGGATTTGACAAATTTTCCAAAAAGAAAAAGATTCTGTGTTTTTTGGTGGGGCTGTTTGAGCAATTTTTTTTCTTTGGCATTTAATTTAATTGTTTAATTGTCACATACACTACGGCCAATTTAGCTTATTCAACTTACCTGTACCACATGTCTTTGGACTGTGGGGGAAACCGGAGCACCCGGAGGAAACCCACGCCAACACGAGGAGAACATGCAAACTCCACACAGAATCGCTAACTGACCCAGCCGGGGCTCGAACCAGCGACCTTCTTGCTGTGAGGCGATTGTGCTACCCATTGCGCCAACGTGCTGCCCATTTAGGAAGTTTTTCACCCAATGAATTTTCTGTTTCAAAGCTTTGACAATTATTATTTCTGGTTGTTTCCTTCAGCTGACAGCACCGACCACCCCTACAGCCCCAGCAGTGGTTCAGTCCCAGAACTCCAGAGCTCTGGGTCAGAATCAGGCGTCAGTGGCCCAGGAGGAGCTCATGTTGACCATGGTGAATAACTTGGCCTCGGTCACCTCACGCACATCTGTGAGCGTGATCATCGTTGGAGGAGTGGTGAGAATCATCTATTGTTTACACTTTATTGAATCACCCATCATTTATATTGCATGCTTGATCACTATATGACTGTAGAAAGATGGCGGTGTCTTTAGTTTTAAGATTTGCAGGTAAAATATGCAGCAATCACTCTTGTAATAAATGCCAATTGTTTTTGGAGGTGCTTTAACAGTTCGTTTTCTTTTACCCCATTAAAACCCAAAACCCAAAACTTACATTTTTTGGTTTTAAGAGGATTTTTTTGGAAATTTGGCTTTTTGATGATTCATTTTCTGTTTAGCTTTTTAGGTGATTTATTTTTTTTTATTTTTGACAATTAATTTCATGTTTTTAGGGCATTTTTAGGGAACTAATGTTTAGTTTTAGGGGCTTTTTGCAGATAAAATTTCTGTTTTTGGTGGACTTTCTCATAAAAATGTAAAAAAATAGATATATTGATACATAGATATACATTTTTTTTTTGCATTTTTCTCCCAATTTTTGCATGCCTGTAATTAATTTGAGTAATTAAATGTAATTGGTTTTTTTAATTAAGGTTTGCTAACGTTAAAAATCTGGGGTTTGGCTAACTTCAATGTAAAAAAGTTCTGTTCAGTTTTCACTTCTGATGTTATTTGCTTTCAAATTTATTTATTTTATTTATTATATTTTATTTATTATACATTTTTTTATTTAACATATTTTATTCATTCATTCATTCATTTTCTTTTCGGCTTAGTCCCTTTATTAATCTGGGGTCGCCACAGTGGAATGAACCACCAACTTTTCCAGCAAATGTTTTACGCAGCGGATGCCCTTCCAGCTGCAACCCATCACTGGAAAACACCCGTACACACTCATTCACACACATACACTACAGACAATTTAGCCTGCTCAATTCTCCTATGCTGCATGTCTTTGGACTTGTGGGGGAAACCGGAGCACCTGGAGGAAACCCACGCCAACGCGGCTCGAACCAGCGACCTTCTTGCTTTGAGGCGAACGTGCTACCCACTGCGCCATCGCATCGCCCTCATATTTTCAGATTTTATTTATTTATTTATTTTATTTGTTTAATTGGAGAGTCTAATTTAACAATAACAGCTAAAGTCAGTTTATTTTACTAATACAATTTATTTTTGTGATTTGGTATGGATTTACCCAACTTAAACTTCAATTAACAACCTGTGTTGGAAAATTTTTCAGCTTAGTGTTTTTATTTTATTTGTTTTTCTGACATTGTGAAACACTTTGGTCAACAATATTTGTATTGAAATGTGCTATATAAATTAAAACATTTAATTAATTGCAAAATTACTCATCATCACATACAGTTAAAGTCACAATCATTAGCCCTCGTGTTAAATTTGGCTGCTTTTATATTTTTCCCCAATTTCTGTTTACACATTTCTAATCATAATAGTTTTAATAACTCATTTCTAATAACTGATTTATTTTCTCTTTGTCATGATGACAGCACATAATATTAGACTAGATATTCTTCAAGACACTAGTATTCAGCTTAAAGTGACATTTAAAGGCTTAACTAGGTTAATTAGGGTAAAGTTAGGGTACTTAGGCAAGTCATTGTATAACAGTGGTTTGTTCTGGAGACAATCCAAAACTAATATTGCTGAAGGGGGCTAATAATATTGACCTTAAAATGGGTTTAAAAAAAATTAAAAACTGCTTTTATTCTAGCTGTAATAAAACAAATGAGACTTTCTCCAGAAGAAAAAATATTAGAGGAAATACTGTGAAACATTCCTGAATCTGTTCAACATCATTTGGGGAATATTTGAAAATTTCACAGGAGAGCGAATAATTGTGACTTCAACTGGTCATTCCTATTGACAACTCTCTGTTTTACCCATAAACATCCACAGAGTGGATGATGTAACCGAAATTTCTCAGCGGTGTAAATTACTGATAGTAAAACTATAGAACAAAATCAATGCCAAAAGTATTGAATTAAAAAGCTTGTTGAATAGCACAAACTGAAAAAAACAATACACTGAATTAACAAGTTCTTGCATTTTAATGACTTAAATTCCAGGGTTTGTATTTTCAGGTCCTGAAATTTAACGTAGCTGTTCATTTAAGCTGTGAATGTTTCAACTAAAAACATTACAAACACGTTTTCATACTTTCAAAATATTCAACGCACTTTAAAAATACGATGTATATTATTCAAAAGGCAATTTTCAGTTCATTTTATTTCAGTTCAAATATTCGCTTCCATAAATTCAGTGGTTCAAATTCGACTGTTAAAGTTCGACATTACATCCGGCAACTGCAGATCCATTATTTGACGCGATCCTCAATCTGCATTCTATTGCTTTTCCTGCAGTTCCCGGATGTAATGTCGAACTTTAATGCTGTGTTCGTACCAGACGCGGAACGTTATAAATTGTGCTATTCGCACGTGAATAGACGCATGAACATTTGAGTTTACTCGCTTTATTCGCGCGTTTACTCGCTTCATTCGCGCGTCAAATTCCGCTTCATTCGCGCGTCAAATTCCGCTTCATTTGCGCGTCAAATTCCGCTTCATTTGCGCGTCAAATTCCGCTTCATTCGTGCATCAAATTCCGCTTCATTCGTGCATCAAATTCCGCTTCATTCGTGCATCAAATTCTGCTTCATTCGTGCATCAAATTCCGCTTCATTCGTGCATCAAATTCCGCTTCATTCGTGCATCAAATTCCGCTTCATTCGCGCGTCAAATTCTGCTTCATTCGCGCGTCAAATTCCGCTTCATTCGTGCATCAAATTCCGCTTCATTCTTGCATCAAATTCCGCTTCATTCGCGCATCAAATTCCGCTTCATTCGTGCATCAAATTCTGCTTCATTCGTGCATCAAATTCCGCTTCATTCGTGCATCAAATTCCGCTTCATTCGCGCGTCAAATTCCGCTTCATTCGCGCGTCAAATTCTGCTTCATTCGTGCGTCAAATTCTGCTTCATTCGCGCGTCAAATTCCGCTTCATTCGTGCATCAAATTCCGCTTCATTCGTGCGTCAAATTCTGCTTCATTCGTGCGTCAAATTCTGCTTCATTCGTGCGTCAAATTCTGCTTCATTCGTGCGTCAAATTCTGCTTCATTCGCGCGTCAAATTCCGCTTCATTCGTGCGTCAAATTCTGCTTCATTCGTGCGTCAAATTCCGCTTCATTCGTGCGTCAAATTCCGCTTCATTCGCGCGTCAAATTGCGCTTCATTCGCGCGTCAAATTGTGCTTCATTCGCGTGTCAAATTCTGCTTCATTCGTGCATCAAATTCTGCTTCATTCGCGCGTCAAATTCCGCTTCATTCGCGCGTCAAATTCCGCTTCATTCGCGCGTCAAATTCCGCTTCATTCGTGCATCAAATTCCGCTTCATTCGCGCGTCAAATTCCGCCTCATTCGGGCGTCAAATTCCGCTTCATTTGCGCGTCAAATTCCGCTTCATTCGTGCATCAAATTCTGCTTCATTCGTGCGTCAAATTCCGCTTCATTCGCGCGTCAAATTCCGCTTCATTCGCGCGTCAAATTCCGCTTCATTCGCGCGTCAAATTCCACTTCAATCGCGCGTCAAATTCCGCTTCATTCGCGCGTCAAATTCCGATTCATTCGTGCATCAAATTCCGCTTCATTCGTGCGTCAAATTCTGCTTCATTCGTGCATCAAATTCTGCTTCATTCGTGCGTCAAATTCTGCTTCATTCGTGCATCAAATTCCGCTTCATTCGTGCATCAAATTCCGCTTCATTCGTGCATCAAATTCTGCTTCATTCGCGCGTCAAATTCCGCTTCATTCGCGCGTCAAATTCTGCTTCATTCGCGCGTCAAATTCCGCTTCATTCGTGCATCAAATTCTACTTCATTCGCGCGTCAAATTCTGCTTCATTCGCGCGTCAAATTCCGCTTCATTCGCACGTCAAATTCCGCTTCATTCGCGCGTCAAATTCCGCTTCATTCGTGCATCAAATTCCGCTTCATTCGTGCATCAAATTCTGCTTCATTCGCGCGTCAAATTCCGCTTCATTCGCGCGTCAAATTCCGCTTCATTCGTGCATCAAATTCCGCTTCATTCGCGCGTCAAATTCCGCTTCATTCGTGCATCAAATTCCGCTTCATTCGCGCGTCAAATTCCGCTTCATTTGCGTGTCAAATTCCGCTTCATTCGTGCGTCAAGTTCCGCTTCGTTTGCGCGTCAAATTCCGCTTTATTCGTGCGTCAAATTCCGCTTCATTCGTGCGTCAAGTTCCGCTTCATTTGCGCGTCAAATTCCACTTCATTCGCGCGTCAAATTCCGCTTCATTCGCACGTCAAATTCCGCTTCATTCGCGCGTCAAATCCGCTTTAGAACAGACGCGGATTCGTGTGATGGGCAGGGCTTCTGTCTGCCCGGTGACTGTTGCTTCGTTGCTAAATGTCTAACATGGATTTTTTATTGAGAAAATAATGTTTATGATTTTATTGAGAAATTCATGTTTATGTGCTTTAGGAAGGCTGAAAAACAGCGTTGATACGTTTGGAGCAGTGTCCACTAGATACTTTCAGAGGTGCACCCAGCTCTGTGAGCTAATAAACTCCTCCAGAAACTTAACCTGGATGATGGAAGCTACGTCAAAATCATGCCCCCACAAAAGCAAGCTCCTGATTGGTTAACGCAGCGCGAATGTCTGCAGAAGTTCAGATTTTTGAACTCGAGCGATTCGCGTCAAACACGCAAAACGCTCAATTCGCGCGTATCTCGCCGCAGGATGTCTATTCGCGCCTTTGCATTGACTTAACATGTAAATCACTCGCACTTGATGCTTCTTCTGCATCTGGTGTAAACGCAGCATTACAGTCGAATTTTAACCACTGAATTTATGGAAGTGAATATATGACCTGAAAATTGCCTTTTGAATATTATACATCTTATTTTTAAAGGGTATTGAATATTTTGTAAGTGAAACCTGGAAATTAAATATGAATTATTGAATTTACAAGTATGAAAACGTGTTTGAAATATTTTTAGTTGAAACATTCACAGCTTAAATGAACAGCTATGTTAAATTTCAGGACCTAAAAATACACAAACCCTGGAATTTAAGTCATTAAATTGCAAGAACTTGTTAACTCGGTGTATTTTTTTTTTCAGTTTGTGCTATTCAACAAGCTTTTTTCTTCAATACTTTTGGCATTGATTTTGTTCCATATAAAACTGGTCTATATTTCCTCCATTAGGTGTGGCGTACAGTCGGCTGGCGTCTGATCGCTCTCTCCATGAGTATGTATGGCCTGCTGTACCTGTACGAAAGACTTACCTGGACCACTAAAGCCAAGGAAAGAGCCCTGAAGAAGCAGTTTGTGGATTACGCCACTGAGAGACTGCAAATGATCATCAGCTTCACCAGCTCAAACTGCAGCCATCAAGTGCAGCAGTGAGTAATAATAATGCATAAAATAATAATAATAATAATGATAAAATATAAAGACATTAGAAAGATCAGAGGAATTTAAAAATGCAATCTTAAAAAGATGAGTTTTTAAGGGCTTTTTACTAGCGATGGACTCAAATAATTCTAATTAAACAAACACTAATTAAAATCTTTGTGCCAACACCAAAATTTAGACATGCACTTGGCTGAAAACTCAAACCGAAAATGCTTTGTAGTAAATTATTTACTGTTTTATTAAATCATGTACACTACCTGATCATTTGGAAGTGTCAGAAGGTGGATTTTTCTCCATGAATCATCTGTTTCTGCATCCCAATCATCACAAATACTGCAGAAGACCTACTGGAACCAGCATGGAGCCAAGATTCTCACAGAAATCAGTCAAGTTTGGTGAAGGAGAAATCATGGTTTGGGGTTGCATTCAGTATGGGGGCGTGCGAGAGATCTGCAACATCAACAGCCTGAGGTATCAAGACATTTTTTAGATTAGATTAGATTAGATTCAACTTTATTGTCATTACACATGTACAAGTACAAGGAAACGAAATGCAGTTTAGGTCTAACCAGGAGTGCAATAGCAGCAAGTGCAGGATACAGGTATAAGTTATAAAGTGCAGTTATAGAAACACTATGGTGATATTTACAAATGGATGTGCTATGAACATTATATACAGGTTGTGTTAGCTATGATCAGAGATTTACAATAGATGGATATATGTACAGGTTGCTATTAATAATCAGAAGTGTGCAGATATATAAACAATTACAAATGTATATGTACAGTGTGTGTGTACATAATTACAAATGTACATGGGTATGTACAGTTAGAATAAATGAATCAGTGCAATGAATATGTGCAATTTTTAGATGTGCAAGTGTTAAATAGTGCAGTGATTATGAGGAGTCTGAGTTATGAGGATAGTGGGGGTGTATCAGGGGGGCAAAGAGTCAGTGGGGGGCAGAGTTCAAAAGGGATACAGCTCTGGGAAAGAAGCTGTTCCTTAGTCTGCTGGTTTTTGTCCGGGGGAGCCTGAAGCGCCTGCCAGAAGGCAGGAGAGAAAACAGTCTGTGAGCAGGGTGAGAGGAATCCTTAAGAATACTGCGTGCTCGGCGCAGACAGTGTTTCCTCTGGATGTCCTCTATGGTTGGCAGTGTGGTCCCTGTGATGCGTTGGGCAGTTTTCACCACCCGCTGCAGTGCCTTACGCTCCGCAACAGAGCAGCTTCCATACCAGACTGTGACACAGTTCGTCAGGATGCTTTCTATTGTGCAGCGGTAGAAGTTCACCAAGACGGCTGATGACAGCTAGTTCTTCTTAAGTTGCCTTAAGAAAAATAGGCGCTGGTGAGCCTTCTTGACCAGGCTGGAGGTGTTGGTGGTCCTGGAAAAGTCCTTTGAGATGTGGGTCCCCAGGAACTTGAAGGATGAGACAGTTTGTGCTGCCCGCTACATTACAAACCACAGGAGAGGGCAAATTCTCCAGCAGGATAGCGCTCCTTCTCACACTTCAGCCTCCACATCAAAGCTCCTGAAAGCAAAGAAGGTCAAGGTGCTCCAGGATTGGCCAGCCCAGTCACCAGACATGAACATTATTTAGCATGTCTGGGGTAAGATGAAGGAGGAGGCGGTGAAGATGAACACAAAGAATCTTGATGAACTCTGGGAGTCCTGCAAGAACGCTTTCTTTGCCATTCCAGATGACTTTATTAATGCGTGATTTGAGTCATTCAGAGATGTATGATGCAGTCCTCCAAGCTCATGATGGAGTCAGACACAATATTCATTCTGTTTCCACTGCAGCATGACTTTATATTCTATACTGGACATTATTGAAGGTTCAGTGATGAGACTTTAGTCTAAGCAGAGTCAGACCTTACTGTCCTAATGAAATCATTCAAGATCAAGACATGATCAGATTTTATTGTGCTCAAATAAGCAAAATCTAGAGGCCTTTGTCTTTCATATAAGACACTTCTGATACCAAATCATCAACTAGAAGTCAACTTATTATTTGTTGTTCCTAAAACTTGGATAGGCCACAGGACTACTGTCAGGTAGTGTATAGTTAGTAGTTTTGTTTGTCCTTTAAATGTAACTTAATAATTGAAATTATACTTATTTTTAAAAACGCACCAATTTTTTGGAGTTTACTTTTCTGTTTTTGGGGCTTTTTTGCACAATTTCTGGATTTGGGGCAATTCATTTATTGTTGTTTTCTTAAAGGATGTTTTGCTGATTAGTTTTCTGTTTTTGGGGCTTTTTGATCGATTAATTTTTAGTTTTTTAGGCTTTTTTGAGGATTTAGTTTTCTGTTGTTTTATTAACGGCTGTTTTTAGGGTTTTAGCAGTTACTTTTTTGTTTTAGGGGCTTTTTGCATGACAGCGGTTTCTATTTTTTGACGTTAATTAACTTGATGTTTTTTGGTGATTAGTTTTCTGTTTTGTTGTTTTTTTTAGGTGATTAATGTTTTGTTTGGGGGCTTTTTTTGCCATTAACTAACGTTTTGTTTTGTAGGCTTTTTTTGGTGATTAGTTTTCTGTTTTGGGGCTTTGGGGTGATTAATGTTTTATTTGGGGGCTTTTTTTGTGAATAATTTTCATTAGCTTTCTGTTTTGTGGCTAAAGATGTTTTTTTTTGTGTGCAGCTGGGATCTCTTTTTAAAAACTATGCATAGAAACCTTTTTACTAACAGTGAACATATGACAGACTTAACATACATTTATTTATTAATTATCATTTCTCATATGACAATTGAAAGTAGTTCAAGTAAGTCAATATTTAAGTTAAATATATTTACTTAGAGTTGACTAACAGCTGCGCACATTCTCCTGCAGGGCCGTGCAGAGACCTTTTAAGGGGCGGGGGCTCAAATGGAAAAAAAGGGCACTTTTTATTAAATAATAGTAATAATTGTACTTTAATGAATAAAACATGTTATAATGAGATTATTAAGGAGATTTCACCCTAAATTCACCATATACTCACCCTTAAAAGCATAGTTAGTTCATAACTGAAAATTCTGTCACCATTTACTTCCCTTTATTTGACTTTTTTTCTTCTTCTGTTGAACACACAAAGTAATATTTTGGAGAAAAAAAAAGCAGGAAACCTGTAACCATTGACTTTGTTTTTCCTACTCTGGAAGTCAATGATTTCAAGTTTATAGCTTTCTTTAAAATATATATTTTTAATCTTTTATTCGTTAGTGTTCAACAAAATAAAGAGACAAAGAAATGGAACCACTTGAGGGTGAGTACATGTAGATTTTTGTGTGAACTAGCCCTTTTCAATCTATTATTTTTGTTTGAGTTTTTTTTTTTTTACTGTTGAACAAAATAAAATATGTTGAAGAATGTAGGACACACTGATAGCCACTGACTTCCATAGCTAGCCTATATGTGCATGTTTTATAGCTTCAATTGACATTATATATTCTGTGTGACTGCAAAAACAAGATGAGGGCAATATTTTCACTATCCAGCTGTCGTTTCTACATTACAATAGCCTGTATGCCTAAGATATTGCCCTGAATAAACTTTAGCTAATTTATTACATGGTTATTAATCAGGAGGATGCTAGCAAGACAAAATAGCCTATTTGCTTTTGAACTTTTGGATAAATATCTGACGTTAAATTTGAGCCTCAGGTAGTCTTTTGTTAACCGTTACTCACCTCCACACAATATAGATGAATGACGGATGAATTTACATCGGCGGTTCTGTCGATCATATCGCGCTGCCGTAAAGGAGGTCAGCGAGTAATGTTTACACACACTCCGTCTGCAGTGTGTGTATGGGCCAGACTGTAAAGCTATGGCCCAGATGCAGTCCGTGTGCAATGCGGATGCAGGAGTTGGCATAGGCGCTGAGAGACGTTACTCCACTGTTGACACCTTACTTTTGAGGCGAGAGTAACAATGTAAATAGAGTCTTTGTTCGAGCATTGGCCTTGCATGTGGTTTTTCTTTCCAAATCGCCGGTTCTAGGCTCACTTGGAGCGGCTAGACTAAAACCAAGATATACTTTAAAATTTCGTTTTTTATTGTTTGACAGGGAAAGCTGTCCTTAAATAGAACACACATTAACTTATACATATATTATATTATTAGTAGTATTTAAAAAAGAAATATTATCCCCAGGCAAAAAAGGGCACTTTCTCTCCAGGAGAAAAAAGGGAAGGGGCTCAAGCACCCAAAGCCCCCACCTCTGCACGTGCCTGTTCTCCTGTCAAGTTTGTTTTTTATAGATCACAATTTTTGCATGGAAGTGGCGTATTTTCATCCTTGTTTTGTGCGTATGCAACGTTCATAATATATTATTTATAGTTCCTGAAAGTGTTGTTGTGTTTCTGATGCAGGGAAATCGCCAGCACGTTCGCCCGACTCTGCCAGCAGGTTGACATAACCCAGAAGGACCTGGAGAATGACATCCAACGCCTCACCGACAAGGTCCAGAAGCTGGAAACTGTACAGAACCGATCCAAAGTGCTCAGGTCAGACCAGCAGTCTGAGCTATCATTAGCATCTTACTGACAACACGTGACAAGATTCCAGCGACAAGCAGTTCGTCTGTTTACACCAAACACAAAACAACAGAAACATTCATTCATTCCCTTTCCTTCGGCTTAGTCCCTTTACTCATTAGAGGTCGCCACAGTGGAATGAACTGCCAACTTATTCAGCATATGATTTACACAGCGGATGCCCTTCCAGCTGCAACCCAGTACTGGGAAACACCCATACACACTCACGCACTCGTACACTACGGCCAATTTAGTTCATCAGTTCCCCTATAGCGCATGTGTTTGGACAGTGGGGGAAACCGGAGCACCCGGAGGAAACTCACGCCAACACGGGGAGAACATGCAAACTCCACACAGAAACACCAGCTGAGGCTTAAACCAGCGACCTTCTTGCTGTGAGGCCAGAGTTCTAACCACTGAGCCACCGCGCTGCCCCACAACAGAGACATTAAAATACTAAGTGTAATAATAAATCCCAATGAAATGGTAAGGTTTTTAATCTAAGTATTACATAATAAACACCATTAATATTATCAATAGGCTACTGAGTGACTGATGTTGTTGGCTTGCACAGAATATCAGTTCTGACGTTCATTTTCAAAGCATCTGCTAGTTATTTTATTTTCAAGATCTGAGGTGAACTATCTGCTGCTGCTTTCGTTATGGCAATCAATGCCACGTAAAATGCTAATAAAATTTGCATTGGCAGCATTTAACACTGAATAAAGCCCATAATCAGTACCTGAGGCGATCATTGTCATAGTAGTTTATGCTGTTGTTCTGCTGCGACGTCGTGGA
The DNA here is from genome assembly GCA_903798195.1 of Danio kyathit. Classification (NCBI taxonomy): domain Eukaryota; kingdom Metazoa; phylum Chordata; class Actinopteri; order Cypriniformes; family Danionidae; genus Danio; species Danio kyathit. Next base: position 54,084,980 of record LR812529.1, on the reverse strand, counting down.
AATAGAAAGTATTTTTAAAATATAAATTTAGCTCATCGTCACAGCCTTTGCTCAACACTTTGTTGATGCTCCTTTGGCAGCGATTACAGCCTCAAGTCTTTTTGAATATGATGCCACAAGCTCGGCTCACCTGTCTTTGGGAATTTTTGCCCGTTCCTCTTTGCAGTACCTCTCAAGCTCTATCAGGTTGGATGGGAAGCGATAGTGTACAGCCATTTTCAGATCTCTCCAGAGATGTTCAATAGGATTTAGGTCTGGGCTCTGGCTGGGCCACTCAAGGACATTCACTGAATTGTTGTGAAGCCACTCCATTGATATTTTGGCAGAAGGGAAGAGTCCTGGTGGTTCTCCATCTTCCACTTACGGATGATGGAGGCCGCTGTGCTCATTGGAACTTTCAGAGCAGCAGAAATGTTTCTGTAACCTTCCCCAGCCTTGTGCCTGGAGACAATTCCTTTGTCTTCATGCTTGGTTTGTGCTTTGACATGCACTGTCAGCCCTGGGCCCTTATATAGACAGGTGTATGCCTTTTTAAATCATGTCCAATCAGCTGAATTGACCACAGGTGAACTCCAATGAAGCTGCTGAAACATCTCAAGAATGATCAGTGGAAACAGAATGTAGCTGAGCTCAATTTACAGCTTCACGCCAAAGGCTGTCAATACTGATGTACATGTGATTTATCAGCTTTTTTATTTTTAATAAATTTGCAACAATTTCAAAAACTCTTTTTTCACATTGTCATTATGGGGGATTGTGTGTAGAATGTTGAGGAAATAAATAAATTGAATCCATTTGGGAATAAGGCTGGAACAAATATAGCGCTATCAATACTTTACAGATGCACTGTATACTATGAGGACACGGTGCAATTACTTATTAATAATTTCGTTAGTTTGTGTTTGTAATAATGGTTTCCTTTATTCACAGACATAAAGCCACAGCTCTGGAAAAGCAGCTGGAGGATTTCAGCTCCCAGTATTTGCGTCTTCAGCCCTGATTCTGAGTTCACACGGACGTCGGCTTCATCCAGAGAGTGATGTAACCCATGAATACTGTACGCCCTCCGTTACGCCCTGCTGTTTCGGGAATTCTCCACTCACCAGATGTTGCGAGGAATGTGGAGGGGAACAAATGTTACTTGTAGTTTAACTGTATAATTTGTATTATTAAATTAAAAGTGGTTTCATTTGGGTTGAGGGTTTTTCTGAACAGAGATTGAGTTTTGCTGGAACTTAAACAACTTATGAACATGTCCTATGGAAAACATGAAATGAACGACATCTGAAAGCGTTTGCTTTTCAGGATCAACATAATGAAGTTAAACCTTCATGAAGCAAACTTTTACCTAGCCTTTTTCACAGAGCCTTTTTTCTTCAGAAACAGAGTTTATGTCATCAGACAGGGAAATCAGATTTTGTAGATTTGCCTTTTGATCACAAAGCCTATTTTCTATATGTTCCTTGGTAGTTTCTAACCCAGTATATCAGTATTCTCTTTATGAACTGTTCTTGTTTCTAAAAACATGTAAATGTGATATGCTGATAGTGTAAAGCTTCTGCTGTGTAATTAAAAATTATAATCAGATATTACTAAACTGTTGTATGTATTCTATTATTATGTGAAGTTAAATCTAAGATTAACGTTTAGATATAATTAATGAAATGTAGGACACTTGGATGTTTAGTTTACAGGCCTTGATGTCAAAACACACATTTCTTTATCATGATGCGTCTTGAATACCTTGGATTTACTGGGCTGTGTAAACAAGTCGTCTAAATATAAATTTTCCGAATTATAAAGTATCATTGAAGGTGTTGTGTATATAAAATCCCTGCGTAAAAAGTAGTATCATTTGACGCAGGTGGATTGCCGCGCTTTTTAAAATGCGCGCGCGCTCCGGCGTTCTGAGAGGAAGTGGCGCGAGTTTCTGAGGTAAGCTTTAACAACAAATTATATCGGCTATTTATGAAAATTTTCATAATAATGACGAAATATGAAGCGTATGACACCCGAATTGAACATATCGAGCGCACATTCGTCGAATGCACGTGAACGTGATTTATTTGACAACTAACAACTGATTAATTGATCAGAGATCTCATACAACTCTCCTTAGATAGAAACCCAAAGTATCCATATGTAAATATAAACACATTTAGAAGATGAAATATGAAGCATACATATATAAAATATCCATATCATGTAAATATAACCACATACATTTAGGAGACGAAATATAAAGCATATGTTACCTGAACTACAAATATCGAGCGCTCGTCCTTTGAATATGAGCAATTCCAGCGTTATGGATGTGACATTTGCAGTAAAAACTCAAAACACAAATTCACATAGAAAGTATGTCAACATTATATTGACACATCTCTTTATAGTTTCCAGAACAACTGACCATAGAGTTATGGGATCAGAAAAATATAAATCTGTAAACAAGTTTTGTACTTTAAATAAAGAAAATAAACATGCGTTATGGATGTGACCAAAAAAGTATGCGAGTTTGCAGTATACAACATACTTTGTAGAAATTCTGTGAATGAAACTGCACAACTAAAAAAAAAATAATGCTAATTAAACGGACAAGAGTCGGCTCTCTATAGAACAAAAATGAATGATTTTATTTTATTTATGATTTTTGCATTTATGAGGAAAAAGTGTCGTTATGGATGTGACATCTCTCCGTTATGGATGTGACGGATGTGAAATTGCCACTTGTGTGACTTTGGTAAATTAAATTTAATAGTTTTAAAACACTAACAGAGACATTTTTGAGTATTTCTAAGGTACTGTAAAATACTTGGTTACACAAAACACTTAGAAACGGTTTCCGTATTTTGGTGAAAACTTAATTCTTTTCATGGCGAGGTTGACATTTGCATGGAATTGCTCCTATACATGAACGTGATTTCATTGAAAACGAATAACTAATTATTTTGATCTGGTATAACTTTCCTTAGATTAAAACCCAAAATACCCATATGTAAATATAACCACACACATCAAAGAAGTCAATAAAACTGAATATATATTCTTGAAATATGGTTAAAAGTCTTTTTATTGGTTACAATATCAGTGTATGGCAGCATCATCACCATGTTACTTTACAAATACCAAAAAAGTTGAGAAACAAAATGTTATTAAAAATGATTATTTGAAAATATGGCACTGTGAAAGTACACAAGGCACCACACTCCTGGATTTATTGGCTCAAATAAAACAAACTTATGTAGGATACAATAGAGCCAAAAGTATATTGTGAATACTTAAAGCATCAGGGTTCAAACAAGTAAGACTGAAATGCTCTCTTGTTGCTGAGTTTGAGGGGTCTGGCTTGTTGAACATTTGGAAATAATGTCAAAGTCTAAACTCATGTTAAATCTGTTGGTTTTGACTGATCCAGAACCAAGCACTGAAATCTTCAACACGATTATAACAAAACATCCACAGAAATAATTACTGATTAGCAATCTTGCAACCTCTACAGTACCAACAATAGGAATCGGACTTAAATCTAGCCAATACTTATAACACCAGCAGATAAATCCCTGTTCAAATTGTTGAATTAAAAGTGAGACATAATTACTTAAAACACATCCCTTTTCACAGTTAATCATCTCAAAACATCATAAAACAATATTAAAAAAATCTTTACGGTGTGTTAATCAGCTCAGAGCAATGCAAGGGTTTTTATTTACGCAAAAAAAAAAAAGCATCTTCATACTGTCAAAGGACGAAAATACACTTAATACCTCAAAATAATTTCAAGCTGCGTTCCAATTCCCTTTTATATAAAAAATGTGAAGTAAGAGAAAGATTGTAAATGCTATTCACAGTTATATGAGGTGTTAGGAGCGTCAGCAATGGCACAAATATTCTTTTTAAATCAGGCTCGTTTAGGTGAGAGAGCTGGACTCTGACACACATCTATCTGAAAACCAGAGATCGATGTCAGAACCGATGGCACTTATACATGTATATATGGCGAAAGTGAGTAAACGGCTTCATCGCTCTTTCCTACGATTCTTATATAAAAATTAATCCAAATATACGGACTCGGATTCATCATCCCGGCCAGGTAGTGTTCTTCATTTCCACCTGTATCACCATTCAGAAGATTCCAATTTAGCTTACTATAGAAAACCAAAAATTATATATGTATACTGTTTACCGTAGTGCTGTTAAACGATTAACTCGCAACTGATCACAAAATAAAAGTTTGTATTGGAATGTGTGTGTATTTATTATGTATAAATAAATGCACACATGCATACATACAGTTGAAGTCAGAATTATTAGCCCCCTTTAATTTTTTTTCTTCTTTTTTAAATATTTCCCAAATTATGTTCAACAGAGCAAGGAAATTTTCACAGTATGTCTGACAATATTTTTTCTTCTGGAGAAAGTCTTATTTGTTTTATTTCAGCTAGAATAAAAGCAGTTTTTAATTTTAATAAAACCATTTTAAGCTCAATATTATTAGCCCCTTTAAGCTTTATATTTTTTCGATAGTCTACAGAACAAACCATCATTATACAATAACTTGCCTAATTACCCTAACCTGCCTAATTAACCTAATTAACCTAGTTAAGCCTTTAAATGTCACTTTAAGCTGTATAGAAGTGTCTTGAAGAATATCTAGTCTAATATTATTTACTGTCATCATGACAAAGATAAAATAAATCAGTTATTAGAGATGAGTTATTAAAACTATTATGATTAGAAATGTGTTGAAGAAATCTTCTCTCCATTAAAAAGAAATTGGGGAAAAAAATAAACGGGGGCGAATAATTCAGGTGGGCTAATAATTCAGACTTCAACTGTACATATATACAAGATATATATATATATATATATATATATATATATATATTAGGGCTGAACAATATATCGTTTGAGCGTCGATATCGCAATGTGTCTGTATCCACAATAGTTACAACACAGGATTAGATTATTTATTAAAAGAATGATATTATTAAATATTTTTTTACAAATAAATCATACAATGATGACCTTGTTATTTTACGTTTGATTGTTTGATCAATTTCTGTACTTAATTACTGTTACACCCCCCCCCCCCCAAAAAAAAAACTATAAAGCACTATTTATTGAACTATTTTTGATCTGTGATATTCATATATGCTCGTAATTTATTATATTTTATGCAGACGCACTGCATAGAATCAGACTTGATCTTCCCAGTTGATCTAAATTTACGAATTCTTTCTAAATAAAGCTAATTTAACTTATACGGTGAAATCATATTCAACAAAACAAAATATTGCAATGTCAGATTTTTTTTAATATCGTGCAGCCCTAATAATATACATATATATATATATATATATATATATATATATATATATATATATATATATATATATATATATATATATATATATATATATATATATATATACATATATATATATACATACACACATACATATGTATGTGTGTATATATATGTGTGTGTGTGTGTGTATATACACATACATATACACACACACACATGTATGTATGTATATATATATATATATATATATATATATATATATATATATATATATATATATATATATATACACACACACACATACATGCATATATATATACACACATAAATATATATATACACAAATATACACACACACATATATGTATATATATACATATATATACATATATATATATATATATATATATATATATATATACACACACACACACACGCACGCATATACACACAATTTTATATACAATTTATTTTATATGCGATTAATAGCATACAAAATAAAAGTTTGTGGTTACATAATGTATATTAATTTAGTTTGTGTATAGTGTAAGTTTTTTGTTATATAAAATACATTGTTAAATATACACTGTAAACACACACACAATTATTATTATGTAAACAAACCTTTTTTTGTATGCGAATAATCGCCAGTCAGCACTAAATCTTAGTAACACTGCAATTCCACCAAATTTAAGAGGACGGTTTGTGGCCATTTTCAATCATAAAAGCAAAAATAAAATAAAAAAACAGAATTAAGGCGAGTGTTATCAATTAATTACATTTCCTTTTAAAGCACCAAGAAGCAGAATTGATATACTAGGATTATTTCTATCGTGACCGCTAGTATTTAAGGCTAAGCAGAGGGCGGACAGATTATAAATTTCTTTATAGATTAAAATTAAGAAACGCCTTAAAAATAAGGCGTAGATTTAAACATTCCGTCCCAAGGCTGTAAGAAAATTCAGTGCCGTCTTTCCAAACACCCTCAAGCGCCAATAAATGATGACTGATTTAGTGGCATGTCAAATAATAATAATAAAAACAAAACAAATACAGAGGTCATCTGCATAAAGTCACGTCTTTTACGCTTTTGTTGTCCAACGCATGAAAACCTCACAAATATTTTGTAATACAGACTGACGTCGCAACGTTCCATCTAGTTTAGCGTCGTTTTCTATGTACACAAAACAGAAAATAAAATACAAAACGTGAAGGATTAATAAAATTGTCATGGGTCAATGGTCGACTAGAAAAATATATACATGAACACTATGTATGTATATACTATATGGTATATACATACACGTAATGCTGTACATATATACCATATCTATATTCATATACATGTATATTTACATATTACACAATGACACTTTAATAATCTCTTTTTGTGGTTCCTGTGGCGATTGGCTTTTCCACAGGATTAAACTACATACTGAAAATCATGTGTAATAATAACTGAAATACAGAGGAACCGCTGCGGAGAGACGTAGAAAATGGGAGCAAAAGAGAATTTGGAGACTTTAATTCCAGATCCGAAGGAAACTGTCCCATGATCCCGTGGCCACCGCCATCCCGTCATCGGTTACTCCTAAACAGCTCACTCTGTTGTCATGGCCGGCCAGGACGCCTGAAGAGAAAGAGACGAAGATACATTAACAATAATTCCTTACATTTATATAGCGTTTTCTGGACGCTCAAAGCGCTTCACACACATTTTTGGGAGGAATCTCCTCATCCACCATCAGTGTGCCATCAGGATGACGCAATGGCAGCCATATTGCATCAGACCACACACCAGATTGGTGGAGAGGAGACAGAGGGATGACAGACAGAGGCCAGTGGGTAAATTTGAACCCCTACTGTTTTTCGAATGACATCCTGGGATTTTTAACGAGTCAGGACCTCAGTTTAACGTCTCATCTGAAAGACAGCGCTCACTGAGCAGTATAGAGTCCCCATCAATATACTGGGGTGTTAAGACCCACACAGACCACAGATTGAGCGCCCCCTGCAGGCCTCACTAACAACACTTCGGGCAGCAACCTAGCTCTCCCATGTGGTCTCCCATTCAGGTACTGACCGGACGCAGCCCTGCTTAGCTTCAGTAGGCGACCATGTGAGAGTTGCAGAGAGCTAGCTACTGATATTATAATGCAACTCATCTGAATGTTAAAAAAATAAAAAGTACAAAAAAAATTATTAAACGTGTTATTAATTGAAGGAAAATAAAAATGAAAAATACACGAGAATATTAGAAAATAATACAAGTTAAAATAAAAAAAAAATTATAAATAAAACTACAAAAAATATAAATAAATAATAATAATATTAATAATAATAATAATATATTTTTTTCAATAATTAATCAAAGCAAAATAACACATGAAAATATTACAAATAAAAATATGTAAAACTAAATGATAACTAAATGTAAAAATGCAAAAATTAAATAAAAAAAAGTACAATTTTTTTATAATTAATCGAAGCAAAATAAAAATATAAAAAATACATGAAAATATTACAAATAAAAATGAAGTAAAACAATATAGAAATGTACAACTAAATGAAAATATTACAAAATAAAAAAGTAAAACAATGCAAAAAAAGTTAAGAAAAGATAAATAAAATCACAAATGATAAAAAAAGACAAAATGTAGATAGAATAAAAATGAATAAAGAAATAAGGCAATAAAAAAAATTAAAATAGAAAATATAAAAAGTAGATATTTTTAAAATCTATTAAAAAAATCTAAAACATAAAAAGGTTAATCAAAAGGTAAAAAAAAAATTTTTTTTTATTTATTTTATCTTTTTAAGATTTGTTATACATCTCAAATATTAAATAAATCCGACATAAAATGTATATGCATGCATTAAACCTAATTACAAGTGTTTAAAAACCTAATGAAAAGCACAGTAAAAACTATCGTGTCTCACAATGTACAAGTATACACTAAACCTATTGAACACATTTAAGAACACATTTAAAACCACAGAGAAAGCAATAGTGTCTCAATGTACAGCTGAAGTCAGAATTATTCGCCCCCTTAGATTTTTTTTTTCTTTTTTAAATATTTCCCAAATGATGTTTAACAGAGCCTGGAAATTTTCACAGTATGTCTGATAATATTTTTTCTTCTGGAGAAAGTCTTATTTGTTTTATTTCGGCTAGAATAAAAGCAGTTTTTAATTTTATAAAAACCATTTTAAGGTCAATATTATTAGCCCCTTTAAGCTATTTTTTTTTTCAATAGTCTACAGAACAAACCACTGTTATACAATAACTTGCCTAATTACTAGGGCCAGACGGAATCTGCGGACATTTTTTGCAATTTCTGCGGAGAATTGTGGTAAAAATCTGCGGATTTCTGCGGAGTTATTTTGAGAGTCTCATAACTAAAACCTTAATATGTGAAATATGTGTAATTTAAAAACTGAATAAATTCAGATTTACACACATTTACTCAAGTAAATAAACAGAATTAATGATGGGCTAAAAATCTGCGGAATTCTGCGGAAAATCTGCGGAATTCTGCGCGCGCAGATTCTGTGTGGGCCTACTAATTACCCTAACCTGCCTAGTTAACCTAATTACCCTAGTTAAGCCTTTAAATGTCACTTTAAGCTGTATAGAAGTGTCTTGAAGAATATCTAGTCAAATATTATTTACTGTCATCATGGCAAAGAGAAAATAAATCAGTTATTAGAGATGAGTTATTAAAACTATGATTAGAAATGTGTTGAAAAAAAAAATCTCTCCGTTAAACAGAAATTGAAAGAAAAAATAAACAGGGGGGGCTAATAATTCTGACTTCAACTGTATATGCATGCACTAAACCTATTAAACCCACTGAAAAGCACAGAAAGAGTAATATTTTCTCACCCGTCCGTTCTCCTTTTAAAGTGTCCCAGACATTGCAGTTGAAGTCGTCATATCCGGCCAGCAGCAGGCGTCCGCTCTTGGAGAAGGCCACGGAGGTGATGCCGCAGATGATGTTATCATGAGTGTACATCATTAGCTCCTGATCTGCACGTAGGTCGAACAGCCTGCAGGTGGCATCGTCTGAGCCCGTCGTGAAGGCGTTTCCATTCGGGAAGAACTGGATGGGTAAAACACACAATCAAAATTTAGCTTTATTGTCAATTCTGCCACATTAAAATTATTCGCCCTCCTCTGAATTTTATTTTCAAATATTTCCCAAATGATGTTGAACAGATTCAGGAATTTTTCACAGTATTTCCTCTAATATTTTTTCTTCTGGAGAAAGTCTTATTTGTTTTATTTCGGCCTGATTAAAAGCAGTTTTTAATTGTTTTAAACCCATTTTAAGGTCAATACAAGGCTCAACAATAAGGACTGCCCGATGGCCCGGGGTTAGCGTGTGAGACGCTCGGGACAGTAGACAGGATCGTTACTGGCCCGATCGGGCCATTGCTGCATTGTCACTAAAGTTTAGTAGAATCTTTGTCTTAGAATCGAGAAACCGTTTCTGTTTTTAAGCCTTCAAATGCTACCCTGTCTGTGAAGTCGTAAACACCATATTGCTTTTCGGTTCCTCTTCTCTAATTGGATGTTGTGAGCACGTTATTTTTTTCCATAACCAGTACAGCGAAGAGACGGCAACATGTCGGTAACATCAAATGATGATCCTAAAAGAAAAGGTTTGCGTCTTGGAAGCAGACATTTATGAGGGTATACCACGACTAAAAAAAACAAAGTGATGTTTTGTACAGTTTTCCATCAGTTTGGCAGGTCAGCCACCTTTTGTTTTGCAATAAAATACCTGCATATTTTCCATATTGCTACTTTTGTTTGCATAACACTTTGAATTTTGCTCATTACATAAATTTATTTACATATTTAAATTCTAGATTTACAAACATTTTTTGAAAATTTGTGGCTAAGAAATAGCTATTACTTTTTTTTTGGAGGGGCCAGTGAAAATATTGGCAGGGCAAGTAAAAATCTGAACCCACTGGTCCAATCGGGCCAGTAGAAAAAATCTTTAGCGTTATATATATATAGCAATATTATTAGCCCCCTTAAGCAATATTAGTTTTGGATTGTCTCCAGAACAAACCACTGTTATACAATGACTTGGCTAACTACCCTAACTTTACCCTAATTAACCTAGTTAAGCCTTTAAATGTCACTTTAAGCTGTATAGAAGTGTCTTGAAGAATATCTAGTCTAATATTATTTACTGTCATCATGGCAAAGAGAAAATAAATCCGTTATTAGAGATGAGATATTAAACTATTATGTTTAGAAATAGGTTGAAGAAAATCTCTCCGTCAAACAGAAATTGGGGGAAAAAAAATATACAGGAGGGCTAATAATTCACTTCAACTGTATATACACAACACACACAGTAAATAAATAATATTTAACATTTGAATAATAATAATAATAATAATTGATATTGTACATGATATACCATTAATGTAAATTTTAAATGAATAATTTTTCAATTTAAAAATATTATATTTGAATAACAACAATTATAATACTACTTGATATTTAATGTATGTAAATCAAATATCAATGAATGAATGTAAATCTTCATGAATACATGTAAAATATAAATGAATATTTAACATTTAATTTAATGTATAATTCAAATAACATAAACGTAAAAAAATTAAATCAATAATATTTGAATTCAAATGTCAATGAATAAATGTCAAATATAAACAAATAATATTTAACATTATATTTGAATTAGAATTTACATTTGATGTTCTATATGTAATTATTCAAATATCAATGAAAAAAAATGTAAAATGAATATATGTGAATTAAAATAATATTTAAACCTATATTTAAATAATAATAATTCTATATGTAATTATTCAGATATCAATGAATAAATACAATATAAATAAATAATAATTTAATATAAATAGTTGACAGTACATTTAAATAATAATTTATATTTAATGCCTGTTCTATATGTAATTATTAAAATATCAATGAATAATTGTAAACTAATACTAATCAATAATATTTGAATTTATATCATATTTACATTATATTTGAATAATAATAAAAAATGTAAATAATTTGTAACATTAAATAATATTTAACATTATATTTTAATAATAATAATTTATTTTTAATGCATTTTCTATATATAATTATTCAAATATGAATGCATAAAAGTAAAATATAAATGAATATTTTAATTTAAATAGTTGACAATACATTTGAATAATAATTAATGATATTTAATGCATGTTATATATGTAATTATTAAAATATCAATGAATGTAAAATATCATGAATAAATGTAAAATATTAATCAATAATATTTGAATTTATATCATATTTATCATTATATTTGAATAATAATATTAATAATGTATACATGTAATTATTTAAATAATGTATAAATTTAAACAACTTAAATAAAATAATATTTACCATTATAATTGAATACTAATTATTTATACATGTACAGGAATGTGCTATATGTAATGCCATTTAGAACATCTAAACAAACAGCAGGCATGCTAATAAGAGCAGATTAAAGCACATACACAGACGGCGTTGATATCGGAGACGTGTCCAGTGAAGGACTGTCTGCACATCCCGTCTCTGATGTCCCACAGTTTGGCGGAGGCGTCACAGGCGCCCGAAACAAATGTCTTTAAGTCAGGACTGACCGACAGACTCATCACGTCTCCTGTGTGTCCTGTGAAACTGGTGGTCTGCTGGCCCGTCTCGATGTCCCACAATGCACTGCAAATGCACACAAACACACATCAGCAAACTTAAGCCAAAATTCCATTTCGTTTCACGCAATAAAACATGAACACAAATGATGCATAAACAGCGCCTACAGAAAAATCATCATACCCCTTTGAAATAATGACTTTATTTGACAGCCTGAAATCAGATCACAACCCAAATTGAGGGGGGGATATTTAACATTATATTTGAATAATATAAATTTTAATTGAGGGCATCATGGTGGCGCACTGGTTAGCACAATCCCCTCACAGCAAGAAGGTCAACTGGTTCGAGTCCCGGCTGGGTCAGTTGGCTTTTCTGTGTGGAGATAGACTGATCTCCCCGTGTTGGCGTGGGTTTCCTCTGGGTGCTCCGGTTTCCCCCAGTCCAAACACATGCGCTATGGGGGAATTAAATAAGCTAAATTGGCCGTAGTGTATGAGTGTGAATGCAAGAGTGTATGGGAGTTTCCCAGCGTTGGGTTGCAGCTGGAAGGGCATGCACTGCATAAAACATATGCTGGAATAGTTGGCGGTTCATTCCGCTGTGGCAACCCTCTGATTATTAAGTGAAGTTTATTTATAAACTAATTTCGAGAGGATCACGTACTTATGATTGCTAGCGGCTGGACCCACATTATCCAAATCACCATGCACCAATCAGATAATCCCTAAGCTACTATAAATACCCCGGGTTCCATATCACCGCTATCTTCGCTTTGAAGAATCCCCCCTTCCACCCCTACTCCTCCTCTCTTTAGATGGGTGACACGGTGGCCCAGCGCTTAGCGCTGTTGCCTCACAGCAAGAATGTCACTGGTTCTAGGCTTTACCAAACCAGCGGGCATTTTCTGTGCAGAGTTTGCATGTTCTCCCCGTGCTCACGTGGGTTTTCCCCGGGTCCTCCGGTTTCCTCCCACCGATTAAAAACATGCAACCTAAGTTATTGATTAATCAACACTATAGACTTGCTCTATCTAGTACCTATCTCGTTAAAGAGAACTACTATCTGCTGTTCAATCACTATGATGGGGGAGTTCTCGAGATCTACCTGAGCTCGATCTCCCCTCTCGCCTTGCAACGGGAGGGAGCCTCGGGCTCGAGGATCTCATGAGCTCAGGGCTCTCTCCCGGGACAGCATGCCAAACAAGCTTTATAATTAATCATCAGCTAAGTGTGAACTCTTGAAAGGGACTAAGCCGAAAAGAAAATGAATGAATGAAATAATAATTTATATTAATATGTATTTGAATAATCGTAATAATAATAATTTATATTTAAATGTATGCATGTAATATTGCAAAAGCAGGGTGTGATGTGAGTAAAAGTATAGATTTTCACAGTGTATGATGACTTTCTATAGCCACTGTAACGTAATAAATATTTCTGGCTATTCTGACATAAGCTAATACAACTTTTAACCTTAATGTAATGCAAGTTGTTTTTGGATAAAAGCATCTAACAAATGCATAGTCAATTATATCAAAATATCCACATGACAAATACAATTAACTCTTTATACATCATACAGTCAAAGACAAAATTATTTGCAAAATATAAAGTTTTCTTTTGTATTATATGTAAATACAATATTATTACAAAAATGATTAAATACTTTTTTTTTTTAATATTTCCCAAGTGATGTTAAACAGAGCATAACTTTATTAGAGTATTACATATTTTTCTTCTGGAGAAAGTCTTCTTTTATTTTGGCTGAATTAATAATTGAAAATAAATTTACAAAAACATAAATAGGTCAATATTATTAGCCTCCCAAAGAAATTATTATTTTTTAAATAGATTGTCTCCAGAACAAATCACAGTTGAACAAACCAATGACTTGCCTAATTACCCCAGTCAATCCTTTAAATGTCACTTTAAGCTGAATACTAATGTCTTGAAGAATATCTAGTCTGATATTATGTGCTGTCATCAAAAGAGAAATGAAATCAGTTATTAGAAATGAGATAAAAATGTTTTAAATCTGCCAGTTAAATAGCACTTGGAAAATTTTAATGGGAAAAAATTGTCATCAACCATATTCCCCTTGACATACCAGTACTAGAACAACAATTAGTTGGGTTATTGTTTATTAAAATATTTATTATAGTATTGTGTGTACATGAACTCACCATGTGGTGTCTCCAGAGCTGGTGATGATCTGATTGTCATCAAGAAAACGACAGCAGGACAGATAACCTAGAGAATCAGTTATAAAACTTCATTAATTTTGTACTGCACTGATTATCGAGTTGTAGTACTGAAGGCAATCCCAATAATAATATAAATGTAAACTATATTTCAAAATTGTACAGTTGAAGTCAGAATTATTGCCCCCGTTTGATTTATTTTTCTTCTTTTTTTAAATATTTCCTAAATGATGTTTAACAGAGCAAGGAAATTTTCACAGTATGTCTGATAATATTTTTTCTTCTGGAGAAAGTCTTATTTGTTTTATTTTGACTAGAATAAAAGCAGTTTTTAATTTTTTTTAAAACCATTTTAAGGTCAATATTATTAGCCCCTTTAAGCTATATATTTCTTTTTCCAATAGTCTACAGAACAAACCATCATTATACAATAACTTGCCTAATTACCCTAACCTGCCTAATTAACCTAATTAAGCCTTTAAATGTCACTTTAAGCTGTATAGAAGTGTCTTGAAGAATATCTAGTCTAATATTATTTACTGTCATCATGACAAAGAGAAAATAAATCAGTTATTAGAGATGAGTTATTAAACTATTATGTGCAGAAATGTGTTGAAAAAATCTCTCTTTTAAACAGAAATTGTGGGAAAAAAAAATAAACAAACAGGAGGGCTAATAATTCAGGGGGGCTAATAATTCTGAAAAAAAAAATTGTCACAGATATTTAAAATTATGTGTCATTTATATCATATACATACATATTTTATATCTAATAAACAAATAAACATTCTCGCATATGTAAATACACACATGCATTTATATATGCACTATAAATGCACACAGTACACACGTGTCAAAACAACTCGTTTTGAATGCAATTAATGGAGATTCATGTTTGCCCAGCACTATTTATAATTGAAGAGTTCAGATGCAAAACCCTCTAAATCCATCAGTCCTCTTTTTTGTAAATGAGCATTTTCTATCAGGCTCATATAATTAGGTTCAGAAGTTTCATTTTATAGATAATTAAAAGGTTATTAGCTAGTAAATAAAATATCTTTTTTTTCCAGAAATGTCATTTTAGACAATTCTTTGGTTTTTAACAAGGTAGATTTTCAACACCAGCTAAATCCACTTGTGCTTTTTTTGCAAAAACCTCTAAACCCACCATTGGGACAAGACTAAGTGTAATTAGTTGAAAATCACTAAAAAGGCAATTGGAGATTATTTTACTAAACGTAAAACACATTACACAAACCACCTAAAATTAAAAATGCTTAAATCTGTCAAGTAAGTGGCAGTTCAGTCGGCTGTGGTAACCCCTGATAAATCAGGGACTAAGCAAAAGGAAAACTAATTAATGAAATCTGTCAAGTAAGTGCATTATACAATAACATTAAAATGAACATTAATTAAATCTTAAAAATCTGTTGTCATTTCTGATACTTGGTATTTGGATTTAAAATGTTCTTTTGCAAAGCAAATTGCAAAGCTTGTTAGATTCAGATAATGTAGTGTGAAAACATTGTGAAACATCAATATCTGCATTTGCATTGCCCATTAATATAAAAAGCTTATCAGATGTAGAAGTAGTATTAAGTAATATAAATAATGTATAGTTTTATACATTATATTTATCTTTTTAAAAATAGCTTCCATTAGCCAGGCACGTGCAGAGGTGGGGGCTTTGGGTGCTTGAGCCCCTGCCCTTTTTTCTCCTGGAGAGAAAGTGCCCTTTTTTGCCTGGGGATAATATTTCTTTTTTAAATACTACTAATAATATAATATATGTATAAGTTAATGCGTGTTCTATTTAAGGACCGCTTTCCCTGTCAAACAATAAAACACGAAATTTTAAAGTATATCTTGGTTTTAGTCTACCCGCTCCAAGTGAGCCTCGAACCGGCGATTTGGAAAGAAAAACCACATGCAAGGCGAATGCTCGAACGAAGACTCTATTTACATTGTTACTCTCGCCTCAAAAGTAAGGTGTCAACAGTGGAGTAACGTCTATCAGCGCCTATGCCAACTCCTGCATCCGCATTGCACACGGACTGCATCTGGGCCATAGCTTTACAGTCTGGCCCATACACACACTGCAGACGGAGTGTGTGTAAACATTACTCGCTGACCTCCGTTACGGCAGCGCGATATGATCGACAGAACCGCCGATGTAAATTCATCCGTCATTCATCTATATTGTGTGGAGGTGAGTAACGGTTAACAAAAGACTACCTGAGGCTCAAATTTAACGTCAGCTATTTATCCAAAAGTTCAAAAGCAAATAGGCCATTTTGTCTTGCTAGCATCCTCCTGATTAATAACCATGTAATAAGTTAGCTAAAGTTTATTCAGGGCAATATCTTAGGCATACAGCTAATGCAATGGAGAAACGACAGCTGGATAGTGAAAATATTGCCCTCATCTTGTTTTTGCAGTCACACAGAATATATAATGTCAATTGAAGCTATAAAACATGCACATATAGGCTAGCTATGGAAGTCAGTGGCTATCAGTGTGTCCCACATTCTTCAACATATTTTATATTGTTCAACAGTAAAAAAAAAAACTCAAACAAAAATAATAGATTGAAAAGGGAAAGTTCACACAAAAAACTACATTTACTCACCCTCAAGTGGTTCCAAATCTTTGTCTCTTTATTTTGTTGAACACTAACGAATAAAAGATTAAAAATATATATTTTAAAGAAAGCTATAAACTTGAAATCATTGACTTCCAGAGTAGGAAAAACAAAGTCAATGGTTACAGGTTTCCTGCTTTTTTTTTTTTCAAAATATTACTTTGTGTGTTCAACAGAAGAAGAAAAAAAGTCAAATAAAGGGGAGTAAATGGTGACAGAATATTCAGTTATGAATTAACTATGCTTTTAAGGGTGAGTATATGGTGAATTTAGGGTGAAATCTCCTTAATAATCTCATTATAATATGTTTTATTCATTAAAGTACAATTATTACTATTATTTAATAAAAAGTGCCCTTTTTTTTCCATTTGAGCCCCCGCCCCTTAAAAGGTCTCTGCACGGCCCTGCCATTAGCAAATAAAACACAAGGTAGGCCTACTGGGCAAAAAGGGGACGTCTCTCAGACACTTTTAGAAGCTGTCATTCATTCATTCTTACCATACTTAAGGTCTTGATCTCGATTTTGTCTCTTGTTTATCCTCATCGCATCCATGTGGGATAAAAGAACGGCATCTTAACTTCGTCTTTCGTGAAACGGAGTTGCTGTTAAATATATAGTAAATCGGACTCAAAAGTAGCGTCACTGTGCAAAAAAAACTATGAATGCACGTTACACTTCCGACTGTACAGTGCATTTTTTTTCCTTTTAATGCACAGAGTTTTGAGGTATGGGACGTTTTCATTTGCCATTCACTGACAGGCTCATCCAGTTCATCAAACTCTGTCTTTTAAAATCTAAATTGAAAGCGGAATAAAACAGTCTCCTTAAAAAAAAGCTGGCGTATCAGCGTGCAACTACATTGAAAACATATGATTTGATTCGCGCCTTCTGATTGGATCTCGAGACATAGCAGCTTTTGCTGTCAAAGCCAAGTGGCGTTTAGAGGCTTTTGCCAACAAACTGTTATTTCTGAATGTGTGGACGCTGAGATTTGGCGCAAAGATATTTGTTAAACATGTACTACGTGCCTAAAGCATTCGCTTAATGTCATTAGCTCATTTTAGCGGTGACATTTAGCGGCTTTTGCATCTGAACTCTTTAATTGTATTTTATATTCCTATAATAATAATATTAAACAAAATATCATCAGACAATGAAAATTTGTGAATATGCAAATGTGTTATTATTTTCTGGAAATATTTACTTCAAATTCACACCTCGTCTCAGAGCTTTGGCTGACATTAATTCTTACTTTGATGAACTTATTTATTAAAATGAACGTGATGTGTATAAATAAATGCTATACCTGTGTGTCCGGCCAGCTCCCGGTTGACCCTGACGTTTCCCTCACGGGTTTTAAGGCTGTAGGTGGAGCAGATGTTGTCCAGGCCTCCGCAGGCCACATAGTTCCCCGACGGGGCGTAGGCACAGGTCATCACCCAGGAGGAGCGCAGGGGAATAGCATGCATCTGGAGGAAAGAGTTAAAAACATCCTTCACTCATATTGAACAAGGTAAAGATGAAGATGTGCCGCGCAAGTCACTTTTACTAGGAGTACTAAGAGCTCTTATATGTGATTGGCTTATCAGTTCATGACCACTTTAAATAAAATCAATTAATCACCTTGTTGGTTGTATATCCATCCCATATGATCAGCTTTCCATCTTGGGAGGCACTGACAAGTAATCTGAAAAAAAAAAAAAATATATATATATATATATATATATATATAAATTAATAATTTCACAGTCTTTTTTTCAGTCAATGAGAAGTAATTAAAACAGGACACAGATGGGATTTGAGTAACATGGTGAGAAAGGCCTTATTACAGCTCCATGGATAACGAACACCGGGGTCCCAAGTGTTATTTCATGTAATATTAATTACACAGCTTACAGGAGGCTTTAAAGCAGTGGTTTCTGCATTTAAAGCCAGTGTGAATGCTCAGGGATGGTCTCTGAATGAGTCTTCAAACACACACACACACACACACACACACACACACACACACACACACACACACACACACACACACACACACCTGGAGTCGCTGCCCCAGTGCATGGCGTATATCTTAGCGAGGTGGCCTCTGAGTGTGCGTCTCGTTCGCATCTGTATCCGTCCCACTGAGTCCAGACTCGCTGTCATCTGCCAGATGAGGCCAAAACAGCAGGAGGTTAAAGAGCATACAACATCAGCAGCGCCCGTGAGGCTGTTCTGAGTGTGTTTGGCTCATTTACACAATATTTACAAAATTAAAGCATTGTACACTAAAAAGAATTTAACACTACCAGTCAAATGTTTGGAATAAACAGTTAAATATTAATAATAATAATAATAATACACGGTTTTCATTCATCTCACCAAAGCTGAATTTATGTGATCAAATAGTGTAAAAACATTTCAATCTATGATAGCATTTATTTTATTTATTAATACTTGTACTTTTATTATGCAAATACAGATTAAATTAATGAGAAATGACAGTAAAAACATTTATAACAACAAGACTTCGTTAAAATAAATTATATTTATTAATCTTTCTATTTATTAACATGCACTACTTGACAAAAGTCTTGTGGTGGATCCCAGCTGTAAGAGCAACAAGTAATAACTTGACTTCTAGTTGATCATTTGGAAATTTTCCGATGAATCATCTGTTGAGCTGCATCCCAATCATCACAAATACTGCAGAAGACCTATTGGAACCCGCATGGAGCCAAGATTCTCACAGAAATCAGTCAAGTTTGGTGAAGGAGAAATCATGGTTTGGGGTTACATTCAGTATGGGGGCGTGCGAGAGATCTGCAACATCAACAGCCTGAGGTATCAAGACATTTGTGCTGCCCATTACATTACAAACCACAGGAGAGGGACAATTCTCCAGCAGGATAGCGCTCCTTCTCATACTTCAGCCTCCACATCAAAGCTCCTGAAAGCAAAGAAGGTCAAGGTGCTCCAGGATTGGCCAGCCCAGTCACCAGACATGAACATTATTGAGCATGTCTGGGGTAAGATGAAGGAGGAGGCGTTGAAGATGAACTCAAAGACTCTTGATGAACTCTGGAAGTCCCGCAGGAACGCTTTGTTTGCCATTCCAGATGACTTTATTAATGCGTGATTTGAGTCATTCAGAGATGTATGATGCAGTCCTCCAAGCTCATGATGGAGTCAGACACAATATTCATTCTGTTTCCACTGCAGCAGGACTTTATATTCTATACTGGACATTATTGAAGGTTCAGTGATGAGACTTTAGTCTAAGCAGAGTCAGACCTTACTGTCCTAATGAAATCATTCAACATCAAGACATGATCATATTTTATTATGCTTAAATAAGCAAAATCTAGAGGCCTTTGCCTTTCATATAAGACACTTCTGATACCAAACCATCAACTAGAAGTCAACTTATTATTGTTTTATGGTGCTTTTGATCAAATATAAATGCAACCTTTGTGAGGTGAAGAAACTTTTGATCTGCTTTATGGTTTATTTCATACCTGCGAAAGTGTGGAGTCACTGCAGGCTTTCCTTGCATCCTGAAAAACAACCATAAATAAAATGCATTCCACAAAACAGACAGCACAGGAAGTATATTGTTTACATGGGATTCCTCTCATTTGAACATTTCCTTTTGTTGCATGTTACAGAGTCACGCTTACCCGGATCTGATTGCGAAGCTGATCCGCTTCCTGACGCAACTGCTCCAACTCACTCATTGTTCCTGTTTGACCTGCACCTGAGACGACGACGTGCTGGACCTGCAAGACATGCGCATAACCTACGGTGAGCTAATTATGACGACAACAAATTAATGCACTGTTGACAATCAAACTACAGTCATGAAGCCGAACTGCAGCCTTGAAATCAAACACTGCACCAGAGAAGCATGCAATCATGAAATCAAACCACAGTTGTGAAAACACATGCAGCACTACTGATACACGCAATCAAGAAATCAAACTGCAATTGTGAAATCAAAGATTGCACTAATGATGAAATCATGAAACCAATCTGCAGTGGTGAAATCAGATGCTGCAGCAATGACACATGCAATCATGAAATCAATCTGCAGTGGTGAAATCAGATGCTGCACCATTGACGCATGCAATCATGAAATCAAACTGCAGTGGTGAAATCAGATGCTGCACCATTGACGCATGCAATCACGAAATCAAACTGCAGTGGTGAAATCAGATGCTGCACCATTGACGCATGCAATCACGAAATCAAACTGCAGTGGTGAAATCAGATGCTGCACCATTGACGCATGCAATCACGAAATCAAACTGCAGTGGTGAAATCAGATGCTGCACCATTGACGCATGCAATCACGAAATCAAACTGCAGTGGTGAAATCAGATGCTGCAGCAATGACACATGCAATCAAGAAATCAAACTGCAGTGGTGAAATCAGATGCTGCACCATTGACGCATGCAATCACGAAATCAATCTGCAGTGGTGAAATCAGATGCTGCACCATTGACGCATGCAATCATGAAATCAAATCACTGTTGTGAAATTAAATGCAGCAGTACTAAAACATGCAATGAAGAAATCAAACTGCAATCGCGAAATCAAAGGCTGCACTATTAACGCATGCAATTGTGAAATCAAACTCCAGTAGTGAAATCAAGCGCTGCACTACTGATGTATGCAATCATTGACAACAAACTGTAGATGTGAAATCAAATGCTGCACTACTGGTGTACGCAATCATGAAATTAAACTGCAGTCGTGAAATAAAATGCTGCACCAGTGATGCATGGAATCAGGAAATCAAACTGAGATGTGAAACCAAGTGTCGCACCAGTGATGCATGCAATCATGAAATCAAATGCTGCACTAGTGACGCATGGGGTAATAAAATCAAACTGCAGTCATGAAATCAGATGTTGCACTAGAGACGCATGCAACTATGAAATCAGACCACGATCGTGAAATCAAATGCAGCACTACTGATACATGCAATCAATAAATCAACCTGCAATCATGAAACCAAAGGTTACACTAATGATGTATGCAATCATGAAACCAAATGCCACACTACGGATGCATGCACTCAGGAAAACAAACTGCAGTCGTGAATTGAGTTGCTGCACTCAAATCTAAGTCGTGAAAGCAAACGTTTGACACACACACACACACACACACACACACACACACACACACACACACACACACACACACACACACACACACACACACACACACACACACACACACAATCATGACATCAAACTGCAGTCATGAAATCAAACGCAGCAATACTGATACATGCAATCAAAAAAATCAAACTGCAATCGTGAAAAATCAAAAGGTTGCACAAATTATGCATGCAATCATGAACTCAAACACTGCGCTACTGATGCATGCAATCATGAATTCAAACAACTGCTGTGAAATCAAATGAAGCACTACGGACACATGCAATCAAGAAATCAAACTGCAATCGTGAAATTAAAGGTTGCACAAATGATGCATGCGATCACGAATTCAAACAACTGCTGTGAAATCAAATGATGCACTACTGATACATGCAATCAAGAAATCAAATTGCAGTCAGATGCTGCACTCAAATCAAACCTCAGTCGTGAAATCAAATACTGCACTACTGACGGATGCAATCATGAAATCAAACTTCAGTCGTGAAATCAAACGCTGCATTACTAACATTCATTCAATCATTTTCTTTTCGGCTTAGTCCCTTTATTCTTCAGGGGTCGCCACAGCGGAAAGAACTGCCAACTTATCCAGCATATGTTTTACGCAGCGGATGCCCTTCCAGCCACAACCCAACACTGGAAAACACCCATACACTCTTGTATTCACACACACTCATACACTATGGCCAATTTAGCTTATTCAATTCACCTGTACCGCATGTCTTTGGACTTGTGGGGGAACCAGAGCACCCGGAGGAAACCCACGCCAACACGTGGAGAACATGCAAACTCTACACAGAAACCCCAACTCACCCAGCTGAGGCTCAAACCAGCAACCTTCTTGCTGTGAGGCAATCGTGCTACCCACTGTGCCACCTGGACGCCCCGCATTATTAACATGTGCAATCAAACTGCAGTCATGACATCAGATACCGCACTAGTGATGCATGCAATCATGAAATCCTTTAAATTGCAACTACAAATGGTCACAGGACAGGGTTCGTTAGCGCAAATCCATTTTAACACAGTTAATTAAATGCACTTAAACTGATCTGAGAGCAGTGGGAAATGACACGGAGCTCAAAGGGTCTTCAAACCCCTCCGACTGCTGCCAAATGCCACCCATATGTTCAATGACCTTTCTGTCAAATCTTTTGATTCCATTTGACTGCGTTAATAGAGTTAGAAGATCTGCAAACTCAAACAGTGTCCGAGTTACTAATAACATGGTTATCAATGAAGTCAATTCTCGATGGCATGGTGAGGCATCTTTCTGGAATAGCCATTCACGATTATAAACAAATAATTTGATTTGTCCATCAACTTAGGAAATCAATTCTTAAGGGTTTATTCTAAGGGGTTAAATCACTTTTCATTCAAAAATTGCTGGTGAATATCATTACATAGAAACGACATATGAATGAAATGTGAACATACTCCATTTACATAATTTCATACACTGTACTGTGCATAAATATGCATGATCACTTGATTATTAATAAAGAAATATTTTTTGACTGGCAATAAAAATACTAAACTAGATTTTTATTTGCACAATTTAATGAGTCCTAATTTAGCATGATTATTGGTCATACTGCCAGACTATATTCATAATATTTGCATTTTCATAACATCAGTATTTTTATATTAATAATCTGCATACCAAGATATACAATGATAAACATCTGGAATGTGTAATGTTTACAAACCAAATTTTTGAATGAATAGATCTCACATTTTGTATTAATATGAAGTGTGATCGGAGAGTTATCTTATGCCGCGGTCACGCTAAAGTTTGAGCATGCAAAATTCTGTTGTATGGTGCTGTGAAAAGGGGCAGGATTAAGCAAATTGATTGGACAATAAAAAAGCAAGGGATTGGTGCGTATTTTAAATTTCTGTGCAGAGAGGTCATATTTTGTTCTTGGATTGGTCTCATGCAATCACACGACGCGATTTCGCAGGTCAGAGTTCGAAACATGTCGCACTAACTTGCATTTCGGGTCTGCTGCATTGGCAAAAAATGACATGCTAAATGCACATAAAACCAGTATTGTATGTCACTCTCTTTCAGACTAGGAAAGTACAATTAATCAAAATTAGAACTGAAATTGTAAAATGGTTAAACATGATTAAATCACACAGACTACATTTTATACTGTATGCACTGTATATTTGATTTTAGAGTGAAGTAGGACACTGTGTTTTTTACATTATTTAACGTTCAATAAAATAAAGTAAACAATCATATATACAAGTAAATATAACATTTTGTCTGTTTTAAATTTAGAACCTATACTTAAAAGCTTAATTTCTTTAAACAATGCAATTACAATAATATTTATTATTTCACTTTATTTTATATACAGGCAGTGCAGAATTATTAGGCAAATGAGTATTTTGACCACATCATCCTCTTTATGCATGTTGTCTTACTCCAAGCTGTATAGGCTCGAAAGCCTACTACCAATTAAGCATATTAGGTGATGTGCATCTCTGTAATGAGAAGGGGTGTGGTCTAATGACATCAACACCCTATATCAGGTGTGCATCATTATTAGGCAACTTCCTTTCCTTTGGCAAAATGGGTCAAAAGAAGGACTTGACAGGCTCCGAAAAGTCAAAAATAGTGAGATATCTTGCAGAGGGATGCAGCACTCTTAAAATTGCCAAGCTTCTGAAGCGTGATCATCGAACAATCAAGCGTTTCATTCAAAATAGTCAACAGGGTCGCAAGAAGCGTCTGGAAAAACCAAGGCGCAAAATAAACTGCCCATGAACTGAGAAAAGTCAGGCGTGCAGCTGCCAAGATGCCACTTGAATTTGAATTTGAATTTATTGAATGGGATAGCCCCTTGAGATGAATCATCTCATTTTCGAGGGGGTCCCTAAGAAGTTCATAAGTCAAACAAAGTACAACACATCATGACAGACAAACAACTAACAGAACAAACAGATAAGCAGCATACTTCACCTGAAACACTTTCCACAATCTAAAGCATAAACAAAAACATATCAAAAGTACAAACAATTTAACATACAAATAATAAACATTTGAATTTAAATTTAAATTGGAGCCAATATTAATAACATTCACAAATTGTTTCCAAAAAAGAAAATAAATTAGCCCTGAAAAGACTAAATGATTTCATTGATCTAAAAAAGAAAGGGAGATTGTTCCAATCAGAAGGAGCTTTGTATCGAAAGGACCTGCGGCCACTTTCTGTAGCAATTCTAGGAACAAAAAAATAATTCTGTTGCATATGACGAAGTGAATATGATGAAGTAAATGGAACAAAAAACTGCTTTAAATAAGAGGGGAAACTAAAATAAACACATTTAAAAAGAAACAAATACCAATGATACTGTCTGCGGAACTTAGGTTGAAGCAAACCAAGACTTTCATATAAAATGCAATGATGGGTTCTGTATGGACATCTTAAAACAAACCTGCATAGAGAGTTGAAAACAGTATTTAAAGTTTTTAAATTAATATCAGAAGTATTGTGATAAATAATATCGGCGTAATCAATAATAGGAAAAATTAATTGAGAGATCAATTTTTTTCTTACTTTAAATGAAAAACAATTAATAGAACGATAAAGAGAACCTAAGCACCGATATGACTTTTTAATTATAAAATCAATATGGGGTTTAAAGGACAGTTCAGCATCGAGCCAAAGGCCTAGATATTTAAATTCATCAACTATAGACAGCTGTGACCCATCATCAAATCTGATATTTATGTCTGCCGAATGAACCCGCTGAGATTTTTTAAGAAACACCATACTACAAGACTTCTTTTTATTTAGCATAAGTTTATTTTTGTTGAACCATTCTTGAATTAAAGTAAAGTCTAACTGCAAAGAAGATTGAATATATGAAATATCAGAGTGGGAAAAATAAATAACAGTATCGTCTGCATAAAGTTGAATCTGGCATCTTGAACAGAATTTAGGCAAATCGTTAATAAATAAACAAAAGAGCAGAGGGCCCAATGATGATCCTTGAGGCACACCCTTCTCAATAACCGAATACTCGGAGTTAAAGCCTCTAAATGAAACGAATTGACGTCTATTGTGAAAGTAAGAGTTAAACCAAAAAAAGAGACTTTTGATCAAAACCTAAAGAGTATAACTTATCTAACAAAAGATAATGATCAACCATGTCAAAAGCTTTGGTGAGATCAATGAAAATTGCGCCAGTGGGTTGACTTTTATCAAAGGATATAAACACATCATTAGTGAACTTCATTAGGGCTGTAGTAGTCGAAAAATTTGGTCTAAACCCCGATTGGTTAGGAGAAAGAATATCAAACTTACTAATGTAATCAGTAATCTGATTA
The DNA here is from genome assembly GCA_903798195.1 of Danio kyathit. NCBI lineage: Eukaryota > Metazoa > Chordata > Actinopteri > Cypriniformes > Danionidae > Danio > Danio kyathit. The sequence continues at coordinate 54,058,634 of LR812529.1, read as the reverse complement.
TATATTAATCTCTCAAAAACTTTTGCTACAGTACAAATCAGTGAAATAGGCCTATAATTATTTGGATCAGAAGGGTCACCGCTTTTAAAGAGAGGAATGATCTTAGCACTTTTCCAAATTAAGGGTACTGAGCAGGAGACAAGAGATAAATTAAATAGGTCAGTGAGAGGATATATTAATATATGAGATGCCAATTTAATAAATTTAGCTTCTAAGTCATCCGGACCTGGTGAACTATGTTCTTTTAACCCACATATTGCTTTAAAAGTATCAGAAGGAGTAACATTGATGAAAGAAAAAGTCTGGTTCACACAGCCGCTGGGAGTAAATGTATCAGAAAATTTTATATTGAAATTAGTACCTATGGATGTAAAATGCTTATTGAATTCATTAGATATCAGAAATGGGTCAGTAATAAGAGCATCATCAATTTTTAATTCTTTGGTGGGGATTTTATTTTTCTTGTTTAAGACATTGTTTAAGTGATTCCAAAATTGTCTAGGGTTATGGAAATCTTGAGAAAAGCAATTTTTATAATAATTAGATTTTGCATTTCTAGTTTTCATTTTACAAGAATTTCTAAGAACCCTGTAGTTTTCCCAGTCTTCTTGTAATTTAGTTTTACGGTACTTACCCCAAGCCTTATCCCTTTGTTTAAAAAGATTAATTAAATCAGAGTTAATCCAGGGAAGATGACTCCCTTTAACTCGTATTGTTTTGAAGGGTGCATGCTTGTTGATTATATTAATAACTTCAGAATAGAAAAAGTTCCATGCATCTTCAACTGTGGGAATTAACTTGAGTCTATACCAATTTATTGATTCAAGATCATAAAAAAAGTTATCATAATTAATTTTCTTATATTGCCTGATTGTAATATATTTAGGAGGAAGACGGGGTATTTTTATTTTCCAAACACAGAATATAGTGGAATGGTCACTTAGACAATCAGAAATTACACCACATTTAACAATTCTTTCAGGATTAGTGACCAATATCCAGTCAAGTAAAGTAGATGAATTTAGGTTAACTCTGGTGGGTTCATTAATTAACTGAGTGAGATTATTACTACTAAAAAGATATTTATCATTAGAGGAGGAGCGATCCAACCAATTACAATTAAAATCACCCAAAATTATGAGTTCACTATATCTTCCTAGAGAATTAATAGTAGACAGAATATTTTTTGTAGATTCTGAAGGGGCGGATGGAGGTCTATAGATACTACCTATAATTAAGTGTTTGTTTTCATGGAAAATAATACGAACAAATAAACATTCAAAATTGATTGGAGGTATTATAGGAGTTACACAAACAGTATTTAAATAACTAGAAACATAAATAGCAACGCCACCGCCTCTAGAGGGTCTATCTGCTCTAAATAAAACATAGCCTTTGATATGAAGTTCATCATCGCTGATTCGGTCATGTAGCCATGTTTCGGATATAGTAACAATATGAGGATTATAAAGAGAAACCCAGGCTCTTAGATCATCAATTTTAGGTAAGAGGCTCCTAATATTAATATGTACAATTTTTAGACCTTTAAGTGAATTTATGATTCAGTAACAAGAGAAATAGCGTAGCATAGTAGAAGAAGCTGCATAACAACATACTAAACAAACAAACATATAATACAAAAAACAAAAACATTCACAAAATATTTGTACTCTGACTAGAAAACCAAAGAGGTTACTGCAAGCTCAGTCTGATAATAAATAATATGATGAACCATAGCCTGTACATTCAGCTTAAAAAGGGCATTTAACTGAAATGAGTTGCATAACCTTGTTTACAATGAAAAAAGATAAATAAATAAATGCAAATTGACCTGAGAGGCAAGAGTCATATTTGGTCACAACACAAAATAGAGAGTAATTGCTCTAAAAACAAAAACAAAAAAACTTTAACCGAGCAAAGAGAAATTCGATAAAATAGGGGAAAAAAAACAACTACTACTAATAACAATAATTACAATCATAATAATAATAATGATGATAATATTAATAATATATATAATAATAACAAATCCAGATTATCCAAAATAACAAGCCTAATGGATCGTACTCACAGTCACAAAGTTACGAAGTGAAGATTGACAGTTCGCGGAAAAAAAGATCTGCTTCATCGGGACAGCGAAAGAGTTTGGGCTTTCCATCTACCATCACTCTTAGCGTTGCAGGGTAGAGTAACGAATATTTCATATTAGCCTCGCCAAGAGCTTTTTTGACAGAATCAAACTGACGCCGTTTCTTGACAAGAGATGCGCTGTAATCCGGGAAGATGTAAACTCGGGCACCATTAAAAGTTAGTTCTTTCCTCTCCCGCGACAGTCTAAGAATACGGACTTTGTCCTGAAAATTAAGAAATTTAGCCACAATAGGTCTCGAACGGAGTTTAGAGCCAGATGAGAAAGTTGGGTAACGGTGCGCTCTTTCGATCACTGGGACCGTAGGAAAGTGATCTTCACCAAACAGCTGAACCAACAGCTGATTCAGGAAAGCTAACATGTTTCCACCTTCACTTTTCTCGGGAATGCCAACAAAGCGAAGATTTGACTGACGACTTCTGTTTTCAGCATCTTCTGCTTTCTCATTGAGGTAGGCATTTTCTTTTTCGAGCTTCTGAACGCGTTTTGTTAAATCATCCACGTTGTCCTCGTTTGAACTCACTCTTTGTTCCAGTTCAGATACATGTTCGGAAAGAGAGGAAAGGGAATTTTGAATCGTGCTCAAACCAGTTTGTAAATCACCAGTTTTTGTATCAAAATGCACAATCAATTCTGATTTTATTTGTTGGATAGCGTCCCAAATAGTTTGAAGCGAAATTTCCGGCGTGTCCATTGTGAAAAGAAGTAAGGTACGCTCCAAACAGTCAGGGGAGATGTATGTAGATATAGCCAAAAGAACAGAAAAAGGGGAAAATCCGAACTATTGAAGTGAAAGTGACCCGCTAAAACCGGGTGAAGACAAAAGCCTGCAGGTGCAGAGACGCTCAAGCAGTTGCGTTGGCGGCCATACTGCCACCAGTTTTGCCATATTTCAGAGCTGCAACATCACTGGAGTGCCCAAAAGCACAAGGTGTGCAATACTCAGAGACATGGCCAAGGTAAGAAAGGCTGAAAAACGACCACCACTGAACAAGATACACAAGCTGAAACGTCAAGACTGGGCCAAGAAATATCTCAAGACTGATTTTTCTAAGGTTTTATGGACTGATGAAATGAGAGTGAGTCTTGATGGGCCCGTGGCTGGATCGGTAAAGGGCAGAGAGCTCCAGTCCGACTCAGACGCCAGCAAGGTGGAGGTGGAGTACTGGTTTGGGCTGGTATCATCAAAGATGAGCTTGTGGGGCCTTTTCGGGTTGAGGATGGAGTCAAGCTCAACTCCCAGTCCTACTGCCAGTTTCTGGAAGACACCTTCAAGCAGTGGTACAGAAAGAAAGAAAAACATGATTTTCATGCAGGACAATGCTCCATCACACGCGTCCAAGTACTTCACAGCGTGGCTGGCAAGAAAGGGTCTAAAAGAAGAAAAACTAATGACATGGCCTCCTTGTTCACCTGAACTGAACCCCATAGAGAACCTGTGGTCCATCATCAAATGTGAGATTTACAAGGAGGGAAAACAGTACACCTCTCTGAACAGTGTCTGGGAGGCTGTGGTTGCTGCTGCACGCAATGTTGATGGTGAACAGATCAAAACACTGACAGAATCCATGGATGGCAGGCTTTTGAGTGTCCTTGCAAAGAAAGGTGGCTATATTGGTCACTGATTTGTTTTTGTTTTGTTTTTGAATGTCAGAAATGTATATTTGTGAATGTTGAGATGTTATATTGGTTTCACTGGTGAAAATAAATCATTGAAATGGGGATATATTTGTTTTTTGTTAAGTTGCCTAATAATTCTGCACAGTAATAGTCACCTGCACACACAGATATCCTCCTAAAATAGCTCAAACTAAAAACAAACTAAAAACTACTTCCACAAATATTCAGCTTTGATATTAATGAGTTTTTTGGGTTCATTGAGAACATGGTTGATTTTCAGTAATAAAATTAATCCTCAAAAATGCAACTTGCCTAATAATTCTGCACTCCCTGTAGTAATATTCTATATTATTTTTATATAAAACCTTCATTTGTCAAACTGCGCAATTGAGAAAAATATATACAGTGCTCAGCATAAAGGAGTACACTCAAATTGAAAATGAATATTTTTATGCATTTCTCAGTGATTAGGTATTATATTAAAATTATATTTTACCGAACATCTTTAGAAATAGAAAGATAATATATTTAAATTCAAGCGAAATATTGCAAAAAATTGTTTGTGTCTCCTGATGTTTCCTCTTTTTTTTTTTAATTGTATTTAATATGTTCCCCTAACATAAATTTGATCGTACTAATTTTGGACTATTTTTGGAAGTTATTTGGTTAGATTAGCATCACATTTGGCATCAGTACTGACTAAACTAATGCATATGCTTAAATTTAATATTGTGTAATATAGAAAATAATAATATATAAAAAGAGATATTTAAGGGGGCGACACAGTGGCACAGTAGGTAGTGCTGTCACCTCACAGCAAGAAGGTCGCTCGTTCGAACCTCAGCTGGGTCAGTTGGCATTTCTGTGTGGAGTTTGCATGTTCTCCCTGTGTTGGCGTGGGTTTCCCCCACAGTCCAAAGACATGCGGTACAGGTGAATTGGGTAGGCTAATTTGTCCGTAGTGTATGTGTGTGAATGAGTGTGTATGGATGTTTCCCAGAGATGGGTTGCGGCTGGAAGGGCATCCGCTGCATAAAACATATGCTGGATAAGTTGGTGGTTTATTCCGCTGTGGCGACCCCAGATTAATAAAGGGACTAAGCCGAAAAGTGAATGAATGAATCTTTAAGGGGGGGAACTTATTTATGCTCACTGCTCAGCACTGTATACAGCACACATTGTAATGTGCATTTTATTAAATTATAATGCCAGAAGAAACAACAACAACAAAAAACACACACAATACTGCACTGTGTGTATTTTGCTTAATAAAATCCTGCCACGTATGCACTATAATAGCTAAATGCTAAACCTGCAGACGGGCATCACCTGCAGTCAAACTGGATGACAGATCTGTTTGGCATCCTCTCAGTGGGCACAGCTTTACAATGCTGGATATTTGCTCCATTAATGTGGACAAAACCCTGCTGGCCTGACATGATGACAGAGAATAAGGGAATATCCACTCATCTTTTACATTAATATAAAGTTTTAAAATAAATTTGAGTGGCGGGGCAGTAATTTACTGAGTTAGCAGAATATTTATTATTAAAAGCTTCTTTTTATCTTTAATGCTTCTTATCCTGTGAACAACAGACATTTCATTATAGGTTTGCTGATGAAAATCTAAAATTTCATTCAATTATTTATTAATACAGTGAAACTGTACATTATTTGATTATTAATCAACCAAATACACTTAATAAAAAATATGAACTATAAAATGCTTACCTGCATTCAATGAAATTAACAAACACTGTGTTGATAAATTATTTGAATATTTTTGTGAGGATTTCCAAGCAAATGTTTTACATAAAATATATTTGGATTAGCCCAAATTTGGTGCCTGTTAGATTAGGTATTATGGATTTAAATTTTTTATAATTAAATTACATCTGCTCTAAAAGGGTTTTATGTCTGCTTAAAGTTTAAGTAAATATTTTGGCATTTTGATGTTGATGTATTCAATGAGAATTAAACAGAAAGCACATGTCATTATTGAAGATTGTTCCCATCCTTTAAATATAAAATTTCAGCTCTTACCATCAAAAAGACATTTAGGCAACCTCAAGTAAAGAAAAACGTGTATCAAATGTCCTCTGTGCCGACTGCCATTAGAAATTTAAATACTGGGTTTTTAAGTATGTATAGGGTTTTAATTGAGTTTTAATGTGATGACATTGAATGTATTTGTGTTGCCTGTTTTTCTGGGATGTGTGTAATATGAACGCTGATGTGGCTGTATGGCGAAGCCAAAGATAAATTTCGACTTGTGGACAATAAAGAAAGTCTATTTTCGGTTTAAATAGACTAAATTAGACTAAACTAAAAGCAAATATTGCTGTTTTTAAACCAAAAATAGATTTTACTGTCATTAAAAAAAAATTATTTTATAAATACAAACCTGTCTAGAGACAAATGCTTTTAAAATAATTGATGAATTTACACGCTTAACATTTAAGATCACTCTTGACTCTCCCATAGCGGTGTTATTATATTAAAATAACCAATAAACATCAAAATGCTAGAGTTTAACTCTGTCTTAAGAGATTGGGAACAAATAGAAATAAAGTTACTTCAGGTGACCGAAAACTGAGATTTCACCAACGTAAAGTGAAAGTAAAACTACCAGCAAAGAATAGCAATTGAATTGGACAAATAATTCACACAACACTATGCAAATAAGATGGGATTAATCTGTGATTATTTACCAAGATTGAAGCTAAAAAGTCTAGGTAAAAGTTAAAGTATAAGAATAAGCATAATTACCTGCGTTTGCTTTTATTGATGTATCGTCAAGACAGATCCATAACAATGGTTCACGTAAACTGATTTGTCTTGATCAAAGACACAATAATGTACCATCACAAGTCTGAACCAAGAATAATTCTTATATAACCCATATAAACAACTAGTAACCAAAGTAAATGACCCATTTTGATGATTAACTAGCGTGAGGAAGCAGTTACTCGTAGTTCAGACTCAACTCCTGTGTTTATCAGGCCTCCTGTTGCCTCTTCACTTATAACAGTACAACCAGCGGATTATAATTGAACTGATTAGCTCCTAAATCAAGATCAGACTCCCGAAAAACAGTGGAAATAAACAGAGACGTGTTTAAATCAGCTAGACAACCGTTTACGACCGTTTTACAAGCAGGAAATAGACGCGAAAACAGAAACACAGAAGACGATTGTTTTCCCCCTCACCTGATCAGGCTGATTCGGGTAAATTCGGCTCTTCTCAGATTCCTCGCATGACGATTAGATCAGAAATAAATTTTAATGCAGCACAATTAATCGTAACTCAGTTTTAAACACATTTAAAGGGCCACGCAGCCCTCACGAGCTGAGAGTCAGTTTTCACAAGCAATCTCGTCACCACACCCATAAGGGAACCGGGAACATGGCAACAGATGCGGCGGAGGGGTGAATTAACAACACCGCTGATCAAAAAACTTCTGAAATTGAATTTAAAACCACATATGTGATTTAATTTACTTCATAGAGGTCATAACTCCAATATTATGCTACATTAAGTGCTATTTTGTCAGAATGCAAAGATAAATGTATTAAACAGGATTGTGTTGTTCACCCACAGTTGAATGGTACAGTCCGTCCGCTGCCTCAACAAAGCGCCAGTAGGAGAAACAGGAAACGTATCCGCTACGTGTTTGAGTCTCGCAGGGAAACTTCTTACGCTGATTTTTGTTGTAGTCAAAGTTTTTAAAAGTCTTAAATGTTGAAGATTTAAAACTGTAACTTTATTATAACATACCGTGTCACCTGAAGGAGTAAATCATGGATAGACACGCGGATAAAACAACCGCAATAAGCTGTACTACAGCGTAAACAAAGTAGCTTCTTTCAAATGACGATAATATATTAATCAAAATACATACACTAATAATTCAATCATAAAAGCTATTTTATTTGATTGTATTCAGCTATTTCACAGCAAAAAAAGTTTATAATCTAATTTTAATAATACTAACTATAATACTTATTAACAATACTATTATCATATAGAAATAATACACATATACACACACAGGTATGTTTCTATATGTCTATTAATACAAGTTTAGACATACTGCATTAACATATCGAAATATATACACTATTAATATGTTATTAAATAACTTAATGTGCCAAAATATGGGTGAAATATATTTAGCACAACATATGAAGAGTTTAGATGCAAAAACCTCTAAATGCCATCTGACATTTTCCTCTAAAATTTGTATTTTTATCAGGCTTCTGTGTTTATGTTCAGTAATATCACTTTTATGGCAAAGAATAAGTCCTTTTCCTGGTCTTTAAAGTGAAATAGCTCAATATAAATAAAAGAGGCTGAGAAAAATGTTCATTTTCGATGGAAATTTCAGATGGAACTCAGGTTTTTCGCATTCGAACTCTTCATGTTAAAGTCTAAATTAAACATTCTGACTTGTGTATTAAAATACATAAAGTATTAATCTACAAACTCCTAACACAATAGTTTTTTTACAGATAGTGGCAAAAAAATTATGATTTCAGAATGACAATTAATTAATATTTTAGAGCCAATCTGTGATGCTTAAATCTGTTAATATGCAGTCAAATTGATCTTGTTCTGAATATGACTGACAAGTTTTTCTCACATATAAATTATGACATTTTAGTGATTATCTTCTGTAAATCATTGAGGAAAAAATGCTAAATAATGTTTTTTTTTTGCTCAGAAACACAATTAATTTGAAATGTTTTTAGGTTTTGTTTTAATGCACTAAACCCCCTTTATATGCACATTTTCCCACATGCATGCACACAAACACATTTAATATTCTGTGTATTTTACATTAGCTGTTAGTATAACTCTTTATTTATTATCAGTATAATTGCATATCACACACAATTGTAGTCTGAGAGCGATTTGCTAAACAAAAACTGTTTTAAAATACACGCTAAATGCACTTGCATATTGAATATTTAATGTCGTCAATGAAAGAGAACAGTAGGTGAAGAATCAATGCAGCGAGTTGAAAGCAATCTGTTCACTGTCAGAGATCATATGGGGTCTTTGCCCTCTTTAAAATCAACCAGATGGGGTCACAACTCCTCAATTCTTGTCGTTATTAAATCAGAATAACATTAGTGACATGCATCATTCCCGTTTTCTATAGGGAAATGTGATAGTGAGAAAGAAAATAAATGAAAATAGTGTCACGAGAAGCTGCAGAAGAGAAGGAAAGACGAACATCAATAGCATGTGAGCTAAAAAAAGATGCAGTTGTGGCTATAAATAGACATGTTAATACTGAGAGGACACCCTGCTTTTGTTATCTCAAGCATTCAAATGTGGATCAAAATGCTGTCTTCTGAGATGGTCAAGAATAAAATTAGCATTCATTGTTATGATGTCACTGCTTTAAAGCCATTAAATATCAAAAGATCATTGGAGGTTGTGTTTGCGTATTATATGTAATGTATATATGCACACACACTAAACACCAGAGATGATTTAAAGACAGAATGTGTTTGTATATAGTGAGAAATGCACTGTAGAAGCTGCAGATTGATGTAAAGTACAGTGTAAATGTAAAAAGCTGCTGAATTCATCACTCCATATATCTCAAGGGAGGCTTGTGGTTGCCGTGGTAACCGTCACAAATGGGGACTGACGTCAGGCGAGGAGGGATACACAGTGAGAAGACGCTCACAAAATATTGCATTCATTTTAAACACATTAAACATTTTCCTTTTTCTTTCTTTATTTGTAGGATATTTGTCGTTTTTTTTCTTCATTTTATCTTTTAGGATTTTTTTCTTTTTATTTTACTTTATATGATTTTTTCACAAATTTTTATAGGATTTATTCTTTTTATAATTTTATGGCTTTTCCACTAATTTTGAAAACATTTTTTCTTTTCCCTTTTCTATATTAGATTTTTTCACAAATTTTTAAAGTTTTTTTTTGTCTTTTTCCCTTTCTTTATTTAATTGGATTTTCCACACATTTATTTATAGGATTTTCCTGTTTTCCTTTTCTTTATTTTATGGTATTTTTCACTAATTATTAAAGTATTTTTCTCCTTTTCCCTTTCTTTATTCTATAGAATTTTCCACACATTTATTTATAGGGTTTTCCTGTTTTCCTTTTCTTTATTTTATGGTATTTTTCACTAATTTATAAAGGATTGTTTCTTTTTTCCTTTTCTTTATTTTATAGGATTTTCCACACATTTTATAGGAATTTTCTCTTTTTCCTTTTCTTTATTTTATAGGATTTTCTCAGTTTCTTTTCTTCATTTTAAAGGATTTTCTGCATTACATTTTTATAGGATTTTTTCTTTTTCTTTATTTTATAGGATTTTCCGCACATTTTATAAGATGTTTCTCTTTTTTATTTTATTTATTTTATAGGATTTTTCTCTCATTATTATAGAATTGTTCTTTTTTTCTTTTCTTTATTTTTGGGATTTTCTCTTTTTTTATTTTCTTCATTTTATAGGATTTACCACTAATTTTTATAGGATATTTCTCTTTTTTTTCTTTATTTTATAGGATTTTCCACACATTTTATAGGATTTTTCTCTTTTTCTTTTTCTTTATTGTATAGAATTGTCCACACATTTTTATAGGATATTTCTATTCTTCCTTTTCTTTATTTTATAGGATTTTTTTCACTCATTTTTAAAGGATTTTCTTTTCTTTTGTTTATTGTATTAGATTTTCCACACACCTATTTATAGGATTTTTCTACTTTTCCCTTTCTTTATTTTATAGGATTTTTCCACAATTTTTATAGGATTTTTTATTTTTCCTTTTCTTCATTTTATGGGATTTTTTCCACTATTTATTATAGGATTTTTCTCTTTTTTTGTTTTTTAAATAGGATTTTTCACACATTTTTAAAAGATTTTTTTCATTTTCCTTTTCACTATTTCCTGGGATTTTGTCCACACATTTTATAGGATATTTCTAGATTTTCTTTTCTTTGTTTTATAGGATTTTCCACAAATATTTAAAGGATTTTTCTCCTTTTCCCTTTCACTAATGATTATAATTGAGTTTTTTGGAGGATGATTTAATTATTTTATGTTTAATCAACCTAAATTTATAAAAACAAGTTAGTTAACTTAAACAATTTGTGTTGGGATGACATGAGGTATTTTGTGGAACCCAGCATTCTTTACAGTGTAGGATTTTTCACACATTTGATAGGATTTTCCTCTTTTCCTTTTCTTTAGTTTATAGAATTTCACATTATTTTTTCACTCATTTTTAAAGGATTTTCTCAATTTTGTTTTGTTATTTTATAGGATTTTCATAAAGTTTTTAGAGGATTTTTCTTTTTTTTCTTTTTTTATAGGATTTTCATAAAGTTTTTAGAGGATTTTTCTTTTTTTTCTTTTTTTTATAGGATTTTTACAAGTTTTTCTAAGGATTTCTACTTTTTTGTTTTCTTCATTGTATTTACAGGATATTTCTTCTTTTCCTTTTCTTTATTTTATGATTTTTCACAATTTTATAGGATTTTCTCTTTTTCCTTTTTTTTAATTTTATAGGATTTTTCACTTATTTTTAAAGGATTTTCAATTTTTCTTTTTTATTTTATAGAAGTTTTTTCCTTTTCTTTTCTTTATCTTACAGGATTTTTTCATAAATTTTTAAAGGATTTTCTCCTTTTCCCTTTCTTTATTGTATAGAATTTTCCACACATTTTTTCTAGGATATTTCTGTTTTTTGTTTTAACTTTTTCTCGTTATTTAGAGGATTTATAAATTATAAAACATCAAACAAGGCAGCACGTTGGCTCAGTGGTTAGCACTGTGGCCTCCCAGCAGGAAGGTCTCTGGTTCGAGTCCCGGCTGGGTCAGCTGGTGTTTCTGTGTGGAGTTTGCATGTTCTCCCCGTGTTGGCGTGGGTTTCCTCCGGGTGCTCCGGTTTCCCCCACATCTGAAATAGAGATTAAGCTGAAGGAATAAATGAAAATATCAAACATTTTAAAACATTATTGTATAATTTGACCTGTAGAGAGAGAATGATCTAAAATGATCGGAACAATTATTGACACCCTAAATACTGTTTTATAAAAATAAAAACCTGTTAAACATTTTCTTTCCGAGTTTAGATGGGACTTTTTTCTGTACAGTTTTTGTAATTTTCAATTTACAAACAGGCGTAGTGGGTAGCACGATCGCCTTACAGCAAGAAGGTCGCTGGTTGGAGCCTCAGCTGTGTCAGTTGGTGTTTCTGTGTAGAGTTTGCATGTTCTCCCCGTGTTGGCGTGGGTTTCCTCCGGGTGCTCCGGTTTCCCCCACAGTCCAAACACATGTAGTATAAGTGAATTGGGTAAGCTAAATTGTCCGTAGTGTATGAGTGTGAATAAGTGTGTATGGATGTTTTCCAGTGATGGGTTGCAGCTGAAAGGGCATCAGCTGTGTAAAACATGCTGGATAAGTTGGCGGTTCATTCCATTGTGGAGACCCCAGATTAATAAAGGGACTAAGCCGAAAAGAAAATGAAAAATGAATTTACAAACAAAATATGGTGTGATATCTCCAAATTCATTAAAAACAAATTATTATTATGCATCAATGCAAATTAACCGGAAATCTTTCTTTCGTGCTGTACACTTAAAGATTTGGAACATGATATAAACGCCATTAAGGACAATACTAAAAAAAAAGCCATTAAAATGTTTATTTATTTATTTATTATTATTATTTTTATTATTATTTGAAACCTTCAAGATTCTGTAATTCCACTAGGCCCTTACTCTCTTCGTTCTTGTTTTTATTTATATTTTGTCTGACCAAATTTTAGAACAAGCATTAGACAAAACCCCTGAAAAACCATTTGAAAGTGTTCTGTAATGTCATTTTATAATATTGATATTCCTAAACCAAACGTAAGCATGTTAGAATGGATGAATCAATACTGCAGTACTGAAATGTCCATCCATCGTTTTCAATCCAATTAAATTCCTCTTTATTTCTATAGTGCTTTTTACAATGCTACAATACAACACCGCTAAATCCCTGTACACCAGACTGATCCCTGTAAGACCCCAGTGACAGACGAGTCCTCGCATTGATCCTGAAGGGCTAGCCTTTACACCAGCCGGTGACCTCTCCCACCTGCAGCTTCTCCATGATGGACGTCCAGCGCTCTCCAGCCTCCTGCGCCTAGACTGCAGCTCTGCACAAGACGTTTGGCCATATAGGAGAAATGGTCGTGCCCAACTGAGCCTGGTTTCTCTCCAGGTTTTTTAACCCTTCACTTTTGCCAATTGGTGAAGCTTTTTCCTCACCGCTGTCGCCACTGGCTTGCATGGTTTAGGACTGCGCATGGATGGATTTGCTCTTCAGTGTTTGGACTTTCAGCAGTGAATATTAAACCACACTGAACTGAACTAAACTGAACTGAACTTAAAGTCTGAAAACTGAACTGACGCTGTTTCAATTGACTGTAATCTTCAATGTGAAGCTGCTTTGACACAATCTACGTTGTTAAAGCGCTATAGAAATAAAGATGAATTGAAAATTGAATTGAAGAAAAGAGAATATTTATTCATTCATTTTCCTTCGGCTTAGTCCCTTTATTCCTCATTCGTAGTCATACACTATGGGCAGTTTATTTAATCAATTCCCCTATAGCGCACGTGTTTGGACTGTGGGGGAAACCGGAGCACCCGGAGGAAACCCACACCAACACTGGGAGAACATGCAAACTCCACACAGAAACACCGACTGACCCAGCCGGGACTCAAACCAGTGACCTTCTTGCTGTGAGATGACAGTGCTAACCACTGAGCCGATGCGATTATCTAAAATGTGCATAAAAATAGGTGCATGGAAACACAGCTAATGATGGCAGAATTTTCTTTTTTGTGTGTACTGTCCCTTTAAAATCCACATGAATCGTTTTTTTTCATGTTGTGATGCAGTTACTAGAGAAACGTAATATTAAATGAAAAAACAGTGGGCATGGCTTGTTTTTCTACTGCGAGCTGATTGGATGTAGTAAAGTAGGCGTGTCCTTCAGAAAGATGGGGAAAAGGGTTTGGGGAGAGTTAATACAACCTAACAGACTCCTCCTCTTCACCATTACTGTTTGATGTCAAAACTGACAGCTGGAGGGGGAGTGGTTAAGTGTGTTAGCCCCGCCCAATACATTAGACAGACCTAATCTAAGAATTTAACTGAAAACAAACAGAAAGTGCATTTGCAGATTTCAACTAGAAAAGTAAAGTTGGTAGACAAACTTTATGGAGTCTTGAGAAAGCCTCGTCTGAAAGTTTGAAGTAGTTTCAAAATTTAAATAATTGAAGTTGGCATAGATAAGTATATATATATGTTAGCAGGTTTCTAGTATGGATTGCCATGTTTCTCGCTAGGTTGCTAGGGTGTTCTGAGTGGTTGCTAGGCGGTTGCTAGGATGTTCTGAGTGGTTGTTAAGGCGTTGCTAGGGTGTTCTGAGTGGTTGCTAAGGTGTTGCTAGGCAGTTGCTAAGGTGTTCTGAGTGGTTGCTAGGTGGTTGCTAAGGCATTGCTAGATAGTTGCTAAGGTGTTGCTTGGTGGTTTCTGAGGTGTTCTAAGTTGTTTCTAAGGTGTTGCTAGTTGGTTGCTAGGGTGTTCTGGGTCGTTACTAGGCAGTTGCTAAGGCGTTTCTAGATGGTTGCTAAGGGGTTGTTAGGTGGTTGCTAGGGTGTTCAGATTGGTTTGTAAGCTGTTGCTAAGGCATTGCTAGGTGGTTGTAAGGTGTTGCTAGGCAGTTGCTAAGGTGTTGCTAGGTGGTTGCTAATGTGTTGCTCGGCGGCTGTTAAGGTGTTCTAGGTGGTTGCTAGGTGGTTGCTATAGTGTTCTGAGTGGTTGCTAGGTGGTTGCTATGGTGTTGCTAGGTGGTTTCCAAGGTGTTCTAGGTTGTTTCTAAGGTGTTGATAGTTGGTTGCTAGGGTGTTCTGGGTGGTTGCTAAGGCATTGCTATGTGGTTGCTAAGGTGTTGGTAGGCGATTGCTAAGGTGTTCCAGGTTGTTGGTAAGCGGTTGCTAGTGTGTTCTGATTGGTTGCTAATCAGTTGCTAAGGCATTGCTAGGTGGTTGCTAAATGTGTTGCTAGGTGGTTGCTAGGTGCCTGCTAGGGTGTTCTGAGTAGTTATTAGGCAGTTGCTAAGGCGTTTCTAGATGGTTGCTAAGGCGTTGTTAAGGTGTTGTTACGTGGTTGCTAGGGTGTTCTGATTGGTTGCTAAGCGGTTGCTAAGGCATTGCTAGGCAGTTGCTTAAGTATCGCTAAGCAGTTGTTAAGGTGTTCTAGGTCGTTGCTAGGTGGTTGCTAGGGTGTTCTGAGTGGTTGCTAAGGCATTGTTAGGCAGTTGCTAAGGTGTTCTAGGTCATTGCTAAGGTGTTGCTAGGTAGTTGCTAGGGTGTTCTGAGTGGTTGTTAGGCCATTGCTAGGTGGTTGCTAAGGTGTTGCTAGGTGGTTGCTAGGGTG
Organism: Danio kyathit; assembly: GCA_903798195.1. Lineage (NCBI taxonomy): Eukaryota > Metazoa > Chordata > Actinopteri > Cypriniformes > Danionidae > Danio > Danio kyathit. Next base: position 54,043,389 of record LR812529.1, on the reverse strand, counting down.
TTCTGAGTGGCTGATAAGGTGTTGCTAGGTGGTTCCTAAGGAGTTGCTAGGTGGTTGCTTAGGTGTTCTTAGTAGTTTATTGGCATTTGCTAACATAAATTAGCATGGTTGTAGTATGAATTAGCATGTTTCTAGCATAAATTAGCATGTTATTAGCATGGTTTTAGTATGAATTAGTATGTTGCTAGTATGTTTCTAGTATAAACTAGCATGTAGTTAGCATGAATTAGCATGTTGCTAGTATGAATAGTATGTTTCTAGTATGGATTGGTATGTTGTTAGTGTGTCCAATGTAAAGTCAATGGCAGTTTTTTATAATGGAAGTCTAAAGGACCCCAGTTGCTAGGGTGCCGTAAGTGGTTGCTAGGGTGTGGCTAGTAAGTTGAAAGGTCATCAGTGATTGGCAGATTGTTAGTCAGAGTTAAATGAGCCCAACCTTAAGTCTGTATGACAGTCTGGCGCAAAGTTACAGGTCATAAAGTTTGGTCCAATGTTAAGTCAATGGGACTTTTCAGAATTTTCGGGGTCAGTTTTGGGAAAGCTGTAAGTCGGATCAGTTGGAAAAGATATAGCAACCCGAGTCAGACCAGTTTGGAGGTTTGGAGTTAGTTTGGTGGTTGAACAGTCTAGGAGGAGATGCCTATAGAAATTAGTCTCAGAAGAAGAAGAAAACGGAAGAAGAAGAAGTGTATGTAGTATAACAGCATGTTGACTTTCTCCAGCCACCATAATTAAAGATCACAAGGGCAAACTATTATTTTTTCTTAATGACATGCACAGATGAATTGTTCACCACAAAACTAATGTGAGCAAACAGCATCAATATGGTGAGTTTTGATCGTGTGTGTACTTTAAGACACAGGTCACTCATATACACTAGTGTTGTGTTGTGTTGATGTTTTGTTGATCTGAGTGTACTGAACTTCAGTTTTTCTGCACTGGATTTGCAGAATGATGGGCTTTTGTAAATTTGCTGAAACAGACTCGAGCATACTGAACTTCCTCCTGATGAAATGACTTTCTTTTCTCCTCCAGGTCAAAGGTCACAGCATACATTGTTTTAATCTGAAGACAAATGCAAATGTAAGCATGTTTGAGCATACTTTTTAGAGCAGTATTCATTCCTTAATTTTCCTTCAGCTTACTCTCTGATTTATCATTCCTGCCACCAACTATTCCAGCATATGTTTTACGCAGTGGATGACCTTCCAGCTGCAACCCAGTACTGGGAAACACCCATACACACTCATTCACACACACACTCATACACTACGGCCAATTTAGTTCATCAATTCCCCTATAGCGCATGTGTTTGGACTGTGGGGGAAACCGGAGCACCCGGAGGAAACCCACACCAACATGGGGAGAACATGCAAACTCCACACAGATGCCAGCTGACCCAGCCAGGACTCGAACCAGTGACTTTCTTGCTGTGAGGCGATCGTGCTACCCACTGCGCCACCGTGATGCCTAAAATATTTGTAACTTATTTTTTAACTCACTACGACTAGTGGGTTTTTACCCATTAATATCAATGAAAATATAATTCCTACACTCTCAGAAATTAAGAAGAGCTGTCACTGGGGTGGTACCTTTTTGAAAGGTACATACTTGTACTTGAAGGGTCTTAAAGGGTCAGCTCTTGTACCTTTATTTCTGAGAGTGTACCTTCCAGAAGGAGTAGAAATGACCCAGCGAATTAATACCTGGGCTTTAAATTGACTCTGATTGTTAATATATAAGTGCAGTAATGAGGAAAAACTCCTGTAAAAACTAAATTCTGAATAACAAACATCCAAAATGAGGAACAAACGTTGACATTTTACAACCAATTACTGTAAAACCGTATGATGAAACAATTTCCTCATTCTTAGGAACCCAGATGAGTATTTATAGCAGGCGTTTATTGTTTATATCAATATAGTTTATGCAGGTCAGATTTCTGCACAATCCAGAATCCATCAACACACTTCAGAGACTCAGTTTACAGAAAAAGTAAGTTATTAAATGTATTAAAGTTATTAAATAAAACCCAATCTCACACTGACCTCTGCTGATCACAAACACACTTGCAAAAGTTCAATTCATTTAAATATTGAATTGTGCGTTTATTCTGACATTATTTCTAATTATTTCAAACTAATAATCTTTTATTTATTTTTGGTTTATTTATATGATGAAGCTTGCAGCTATAAATGAATTATTTATTTATGATAAATAATATTACGAAATCTTACTTTTAGCAACTCAAATTAGTAATTTCACGCTTATATCCCACACATTTTTTATTTTCATCTCCTAGAGTTATAAGATACTCATTAATTTTCATCCTAAAAGCGCAATAATAAGAGAATCCATGTTTGTTTTGAATGTTTGTTGTAAATTTAGATCTGGTCAGCAGGTGGCGCTGTTCTCCCGTTTATAATTGAGTTTACATTAACTTTCAACAGTTTGTCCTGAAACTACCGACGCTTTAGGATTGATGTGTTCGTCCGTCAATATTTACATGACTTTTTACCGGTGTTTTAAGCACAGAATGAGGATCAGCGCGGCTCCGGACGAGCTGAATGAGTGACCGGCGCATGGAGATCTTGCAGGCCGGGAATGGAGTGCTTTCCCCGGGGGACGCAGGTGAGGATGGACCGCTGTTTGTGGAGCTCCAGCGGCGCGGAGGATCACCGTGGGGTTTCACTGTCAGAGGGGGACTGGAGTACCGCGAGCCGCTGATCATCACCCGGGTATCAAAATACACACCAAATACACTAAAGTAATCGCGGATCAGTATTGGACTGTTCTCTTTCCCATGTGTTCATCTTATGTCGCTATCTAAAGTAAACAGTGACATATTAATATGTTTAGTTTTGTTTATACATTTTAGTTTTGTTTATAGATCTATTTTAGTTTTATTTTGCATTAGGTTTAATCATTTAATAAAATTATTTCAATATCTATATTCATATAATAAAAATATAATAGAAAATGTCAAAAAGCATGTCTGATCGATATAATCAAAGACAATTGAATAAGAGAATTTGATTAAATTAATAAATAATTTATTAGAATTTTAACTTTTTAATTTTTAAAAAATAATTTAATTTATAAATTAAAAAAATTGTTGTTGTTTAAAGCTATTTGGACTCTGAAGTCCTGCTAGTCTGAATTTCTGAACATTATTACATTAGAATTAATATTATATTTTTAGTGTTGCAAAAACCACAACAAACAATTTTAAAATTATTATAAATATTATATTTTTTGCATTAGGTTTAAGTTATATTCTTACATTTCTTTTTACTTATTTGTTATTTTATTATAATTTTAATATAAATATTTAATGTAAATATGCCTTTAATTTGTTTGTTTTTTAATTTAGTATATTATATAATAAAAAGAAAACATTACATGGAAATATTTAATCTCTATTATGTAACATATTTTTAATGAAATTTTGCATGTATACCTTTTTATTTTATATAATTATTTTTATAGGGGTTTTCACCTTTATTGATAGGAAAGTGGAGATTTACAGACAGGAAAGTATGGGGAGCAGAGAGAGGGGAAGGATCGGCAAAGGACCTTGAGCTGGGAATCGAACTCGAGTCGCCGCGAGCACCTGGGTGCTATATGTCGACGCACTAACCACTAGGCTATTGGTGCCGACATACCTTTTTATTTTAATCAGAAGTTTATATTTTGTATTTAAAAATAGTTTGTTGTTAAATATCAGTTAATATTATTATAACATTATTAAAAGTGGAATATTTTATGCATGTTAATACAAATTTTCTTATTTATTTGAATGTAAATGTGAATAATATACAGTTGAAGTCAGAATTATTCGCCCCCTTTGAATTTTTTTTTCCTTTTTAAATATTTCCCAAATGATGTTTAACAGAGCAAGGAAATTTTCACAGTATGTCTGATAATGTTTTTTCTTCTGGAGAAAGTCTTATTTGTTTTATTCAGGCTAGAATAAAAGCAGTTTTTATTTAAAAAAAAAACATTTTAAGGTCAATATTATTAGCCCCTTTAAGCTATATATTTTCTCGATAGTCTACAGAACAAACCATCATTATACAATAACTTGCCTAATTACCCTAACCTGCCTAGTTACCCTAATTAACCTAGTTAAGCCTTTAAATGTCACTTTAAGCTGTATAGAAGTGTCTTGAAGAATATCTAGTCTAATATTATTTACTGTCATCATGACAAAGAGAAAATAAATCAGTTATTAGAGATGAGTTATTAAAACTATTATGATTCGAAATATCTCCCTTGTCGATTAAGCTGCATGAAAATAAACAAACTAAGTCTAATGAAACTCCCAGCATTTCTTTCTGTAATTTCCTGCAATTCTTTAAAATTGCTCTAAAGTTATGTATAATGATGTACTATTTAAGGTGCACACAAAGCTCCAGAATCCACCGCTGGTGTTCGACTGCATTTCTGCACAAATAAACCAAACCCTGCTGTCTCTATAGTCTGAGTGCAGGACTGATCTGTGATCAGCTGCTGTGCGTGCGAGACAGGCCGATATCTAGAGTTTCAGATGCTGAATATTTAACTTCTGCACTCGGGTTTCCTTTGACTGAAGTGCAGCTGATGCACCTTTCTGTTTCCCATGATGCTCTCTGCTCACTGTAAAAATACCCGTAAATGAGAAGTTTTCTGTCTTTTGTGATTCATGTGTTTATTTTTCTCCGTTTATTTCTGCTTCTGAGTTGCATTATGGTATCTTGATCTTTCTTCCAATAACTTTTAACCTTGAAAAGTTTTTAAAAAGGGACTTTTGTGAACATGTGTAATAGTGTGCAGTGCTATAGTTTTCCGGGTGGGTGTTGTGTATTATGCTATGGACACCTTGAAGTAAACTGCAGCACATTCTCTGTTGTTTTACACACTTATTTCTCTAGATATTATTATAAATAATAATAATAAAATAGAAAAGTAAAGTCAGTAGACAAACTTTATGGTGGCTTGAGAAAGCCTCATCTGAAAGTTTGAAGTAGTTTTAAAGTTTAAATCATTGAATTAGTTTTTTAAGATGTTTGAAAAAGTTTTGATAGAATCAATAAATAATGATAGAGAGAAAAGTACAAATAGCTTAGCATGTTTCTAGTGCTAAGGTGTTGCTAGGGTGTTCTGAATGGTTGCTAAGGCATTGCCAGGTGGTTGCAAGAGTGTTCTGAGTGGTTGCTAGGCGGTTGCTAAGGTGTTGCTAGTTGGTGGCTAAGGTGTTACTAGGCAGTTGCTAGGGCGTTCTGAGTGGTTGCTAAGGCATTGCTTTGTGGTTGCTAAGGTGTTGCCAGGTGGTGGCTAAGTTGTTGCTAGGGTATTCTGAGTGGTTGCTAGGCGGTTGCTAAGGCATTGCTAGGTGGTTGCTAAGGGGTTGCTAGATGGTTGCTAGGGTGTTCTGAATGGTTGCTAAGGCATTGCTAGGTGGTAGCTAAGGTGTTACTAGGTGGTTGCTAAGGTGTTCTGAGTCATTGCTAAGGTGTTGCTAGGTGGTTGCTAGATTGTTCTGAGTGGTTGCTAGGCGGTTGCTAAGGCGTTGATAGTTGGTGGCTAAGGTGTTACTAGGCAGTTGCTAGGGCGTTCTGAGTGGTTGCTAAGGCGTTGCTTGGTGGTTGCTAGGGCGTTGCTAGGTGGTTGCTAAGGTGTTGCTAGACGGTTGTTAGTGTTTTCTGAGTGGTTGCTAAGGCATTGCTAGGTGGTTGCTAAGGTGTTCTGAGTCGTTGCTAAGGTGTTGCTAGGGTGTTCGACGTGGTTGCTAGGTGGTTGCTAAGGTGTTCTGAGTCGTTGCTAAGGTGTTGCTAGGGTGTTCGACATGGTTGCTAGGTGGTTGCTAAGGCATTGATAGGGTGTTCTGAATGGCTGCTAAGGTGTTGCTAGGTGGTTGATAAAGTGTTGCAAGGCAGTTACTTAGGTGTTTTAGGTTGTTGCTAAGGTGTTGCTATGGTGTTCTGAGTGGTTGCTAGGTGCTTGCAATTGTGTTGGTAGGCGGTTGCTAAGGTGTTCTGAGTAGTTGCTAGGCAGTTGCTAGCATAAATTAGCTTAATTCTAGTATGAATTAGCATGTTGCTAGCATGTTTCTAGTATAAACTAGCATGTTAGTATGAATTTAGTATGACTTAGCATGTTGCTAGTATGATTAGTATGTTGTCAGTATGGATTGGTATGTTGTTAGTGTGTCCTATGAAAAGTCAAAGGCAGTTTTTTACAATGGAAGTCTATGAGACAGTTGCTAGGATGCTGTAAGTGGTTGCTAGGGTGTGGCTAGTAAGTTGAAAGGTCATCAGTGATTGGCAGATTGGTAATCAGAGTTAAATGAGCGTTACCTTAAGTCTGTATGACAGTCTGGCGCAAAGTTATGATGTCTGGTCCAATGTTAAGTCAATGGGATTTTTCCAAATTTTCCGGTTTAGCTTTGGGAAAACCGCAAGTCGGATCAGTTGGGAAAAGATCTAGCAACCCGAGTCAGACCAGTTTGGTGTTAGTTTGATGGTTGTAGTATGAGCGGTCTAGGAGGAGATGCATATAGAAATTAGTCTCAGAAGAAGAAGAGGACGGAAGAATAATAAGCTCATGTAGTATAACAGCATGTTGACTTTCTCAAGCCACCATAATAAAAGTGACACAGTTCCTTAGTGGTTTGCACTGTGGCCTTACAGCAAGAAGGTCGCTGGTTTAAGTCCTGGCTGGGTCAGTTGGCATTTCTGTGTGAAGTTTGCTTGTTTATTGTGTTTATGTTAACACATAGTCCATTAACTAATGTTAACAAGCATGACTTTATATGTCATTAATGCATTAGTAAATGTTGAATTATGATTAATAAATGCTGTACAACTGTCGTTCATTATTAGTTCAGGTTAGTAAACACATTAACTAATGAAACATTATTGTAAAGTGTGACCGAAATGTTTTTGTAGCCTCTTCTCCTAACCTGTGCCTTTCTACAACTTAATCCTGAAGGTCATAATCATGATAATAATCTGTTTAATGCATGTAATATATGTAATTATTCAAGTATTAATGACTAAATGGTAAATATCATGAATAAAAGTAAAATATAAATGAATAATATTTGAATTTACATCATATTTAACATTATATTTCAATAATATAAATTATAATTGAGGGCGTCATGGTGGCGCAGTGGGTAGCATGATCCCCTCACAGCAAGAAGGTCGCCGGTTTGAGCCCTGGCTGGGTCAGTTGGTGTTTCTGTGTGGAGTTTGCATGTTCTCCCCGTGTTGGCGTGGGTTTCCTCCGGGTGCTCCGGTTTCCCCCACAGTCCAAACACATGCGCTATAGGGGAATTGAGTGTCCGTAGTGTATGAGTGTGTGTGTATTAGAGATGCAACAATACAGTTAGCTCACGGTTCAATACATACCTCGGTTTTTTAACACGGTTTTCGGTTCGGTTCGGTTCTGATGGCTTAACACATAAGTGTTTTTTTTATTGTTATTCTATGCTTAGGCCATAGGAACAGTAAGAAAGAGAAAAAAATAAAAACGATTCATTGCAATACTCCTTTATTTTACTTCAAAGCCAAGAAAGGTACACTAGTTCCTAGTGTATTGTATAATAAAAAAATGAACACAAATCTCACAGCTGCCGGTAGCCTATTTACAAACTGGGCAACACATAAACTCCTACATTTATAAAATAAACATGCATGTGAAGTTAATAAACATAAATCGACCATTCCAAATAAACACATTTGTACTTCAGTAAATATAAATAAACCATCTTAATTAAACTAAACACTGCCTTTGTTATTTTTATATGTCTTTCGGAACCAGTTGGATATGTTTGCTGGAAGGATTCAGTGAGGGATTGTTGTTTTATGGAGGTACTTTATTATTGTTTTGGCTATTCTGCCTTCAGACTGTGATATTGCTGGGTGATGGCGACGCAGATGTGCAGTCATGTTGGAAGTGTTTCCGTTCGATTAGTCTATACCAGGGCTATTCAATTAGTTTGTCATGGGGGCCGGTTCATGAAAAGCATCCCAAACGAAGGGCCGGAGAGATATGACTTGCTATATGAGTGATAACACAACAGCAATATAAGAGCCCATATATGTTGTATTTTTGCTCCTTAAGACACCCACGTTGGCTTTTTCTACATTAAAATGTTAATATATTGTATTTTGAAACTACATAACATCAATGCATTGTACAATAGACTTTTTTTTATTTTTTTTTACAAACTTTCAAATGTTGTATTTCAGAGCACAACAAAAGCAGTGCATTGCTGAAGTAGGCTTCTTCTACATTCAGACACATTCATGTTATTTTTTGAACTGCATAACAATTAGGGATGCAACAATTAATTAAAAATTAAATAAAAATTTGACGGTTATCAGGTCTAATGTAAATTCAAGCTTTATATTAGGTGAGCTATTTAGATGACCTGTTGTTGCCATCTGCGTTCATGCATACATAATCATCTTAATATTAATTCGTCTTCCATATCTTTTGTTTACACTGCACTGAAAGGCACGCACAACTCTCACCGTGAGATGTTTTCTACTGCGTGCGCCCGCAAAGACGCAAGCGCGTTGCTCCGCTTGTGCGCGCATATTGTCATATATTCTTACATTAGAAACAACAAACTTGCAAGCGGAAAAGACGTGATATGGGAACGGCCGCTGCGTTAATCCGGTGTGCGGGCGTATTAGCCTCAGTGTACATACTTGGAACTTTAAACTAGGGCACAGTTGGCAACTTGGCATAACTTTGTTTAACTGCAGTACTGGGTTGCAGCTGGAAAGGCATCCACTATGTAAAGTGTATGCTGGAATTGTTGGCAGTTCATTCCGCTGTGGCGACCCCAGATGAATAAAGAGACTAAGCTGAAGGAAAATGAATGAATGAATAAAAGCAATTAATAAGTATATGATTATATGTGTAATAATAACAATTATGTCAATAATAATAGTAATAATTATTATTATTATTAACTCAAACTTTTTGATGGTATATAATTAATTCAAATTCTCGCTTGAGGTTTAATGGTGTGGTTTTGTTGGATATATTTTAAAGAATTAAATTACGTTGACTGCATGTTTTCTCGCTTATCACTTATCAGCAGAGACACAAACCACATCCAGCCTAATAATAATAAACTCCATATATGGAGACGTGTCAGAAACGAGCAGGAAAAGAGCCGCTCCGTCACCGCTGGCTTTATTTCTGCTTCTGTTATCAGGGTTTCTGTCATACAGCTATATTAAACATTTAGTGTAATAATGTCTGCAGTACAGCGGATGCATATATTTGTTTTCACTTGTTTTGTGTGTGTGTGTGTGTGTGTGTTTGTGTGTGTTTAGGTAGAGGATGGCAGTGGAGCGGCGCGGGGTCGACTGCAGATCGGTGACCAGATTATCAGTGTTAACTCAGTCCTGCTCAGCGGATACAGACTGGAGGCCATTTGTCTGATTAAAAGCTCACACAACACACTCTCTCTGGGAATAAAGCGGTAGGATTCACAGTTTCATCGTGAAAACTGACACCATTTGAAGGTTTACTTGTTTTTTTAGTTGACTTTCTTCTTTATAGACACTGGCAGAATCCAGAATCATCCTCTAGCTGGATTGCTGTTCAATTCAGGGACAGATTTAGGCCTGATATAAACATGTTTCAATGAAGAATTCAGAAATGTACAGCAAGAAGCTTTTAACCCCCAGAGAACTTGTATAGCAACACTCTAACAAACACTCACAACACGCTGACAACTATTAAGAAATCCCTGGCAACTGAACAGCAACACTCTGATGACCACTTTTAATGCTCTACCTTGTTTGTTTGCATACTTTATTGTCCCTCAAGGGGAAATTTTCTGTGGACTCAAAGATCACTTCAGCAAGTTCTGACACAATACCAATTAAAAATAAGCAAACATGCAAAGGAATTACATACAGGAAAAAAAGCATAAGCACACTATCGATCAGTGTTCAATAGTCTGATTGACACTGGAATAAAAGAGTTCTTAAAGGGCCACGAAACCCCCTGTCTCAGCAGGGTGTTTTCACACCTCTGTTTTGAAAAAAGTCAGGAAAGTTGGGCGTGTCCAGCTCTGGCAGTGTGGGAGTGTCGGGGGAGGGAAAGAGGGTAAGATTTTGCATAGAAGGGAGTTAACATTTGGGCACGCGCTAAACTTGACAGGAAAAACAAACACACAGAGGCTGATTTGATACGGCGAATAAGAGAAAAAAATCCTCCGCATTTCTCTGTAACTTATGTACTCGGTAGGTAGCGTCAGAAAGCCGTGTGTGTATAGACTATCCTGTCACAAATTGCAGCGAAAATCCTGCACGACGGGAATAGTTTGTGTTTACATGTTTACACTCCGAGAGCAGCATTTAAACAAAGGGCACTGCACTGCAAACACTTACCAAATCTGTAGACAGACAATCAAACTGGAGCTGTGTCTTTTCATTAAAAGTAGACGAGCGGCATCGATTCGGATTTCACCATTTCCAGATGAGAAAAAGCTCTCGGGTAAAAAATGTTCTTTACAAACGCATTCTGTCGCGTGTCTCTTGCACTGTAATCCACACGTGAGTCCAGCTGCTCTCTCATAAAGGGAAAATGAAAACAAAACCTTCGTTGCAACACACTAATAACACCTACGATTTTGTCTTGAAATTCTTGTACTTTCACTTGTTTTGGCAACACAACGTGGCGTCTCTCTGCCGTCTGAACGCTGTAAACTGGTAAACAGTCTCCGGAGCTATCATGCATATTAATGAAGTTTCACGTCATACACAATAGAGCGCGCTAATTGGTTTGAAGCACGTCTTTCTCATGAATTAATACTGCACCCTCAGATACGTAAGAACGTCCTAGAAAAGACAGACAGCCACTCTCCAGCTGGATTTACACCTAAGTATCTCATGGCCGTGACGCAGCTTCAAAAATTCGTTTCAAACCGGAAGAACGAATTTGCTCAAAATAACGCAAAAACAACCAATTTTCACTTTTTAGTGCAATATATGTGTCCTAATAGTGTTTATAGCAGCGTGGGACACATATATGACTGTCAACAGCTCAAAAAATGTGTTTTGGTGTTTCGTGACCCTTTAAGTCTGTTTCGCTTCCAGCGGAAGGTTCTGTATCTTCTACCAGAAGGTAAAAGATCGTAAAAGGGGAAGAGTACAGGAGATGGATTGTTTAAAATTCTTTTTGCTTCATTCAGAGTGCATCCCTCGTAAAGTGTTTGAACACTAGAAAGAGTTTCAGATCCTATTAGTCTTGTAGCAGTTCTGATAAGATTAAAAAGTTTTGATTTCAGATTTACAGAAAGATTACCATACCATGTAGATAGACCATACCTGATGACACTCTCAAATACAGCCTGATAAAATAAGTATGTCATTTGACACCTGCATAGTAGCACCCTGCACCCTTGCAACACCCTTGCAACTATTGTAAAGACCTTGGCAAATGCATAACGATTCTTTAGGAACTATGTATGGCAATCTAGCAAGTCCATAGTGTTGTGAACTTCTGAGACGAGCCAAAAACCAGGGAGAAACTTCGGGTATCTTCAAAGCAGAATTCTTTAATAAGGAACTCGGCTTGCTGTGGCGGCATCGAACGAACTCTCTACTAGTATAGCAGACAGTCGGTTTAAATACATTTTCTCCAGAAACCAAGCATGCAAATGAAGTGTCACTAGTGTGACCTGCCATTCTGGCTCCAATCTCATCAGCTTATAACGGGTTCTGGAGACAGAACCCGTCCGGCTAGTTGACCAGTACTTAGCCATTTGTTAGACAATAGACACAGCTGTGCGGTGAAACTAACAATTTGCATTACTTTGGAGACAGTCAGGGCTGAGGAAACCAATACATTTTAAGGTCTGTCACACCCTAAAAAACCAAAGAATATAACCTTTTAGATATATATAGATTATTGCTAATTTGGATAAATTTATTCCCACAATAGCATAGCAACAAATTAGCAACCACATACTGCATTATATAGTAGCAGCACCTTGGCAATGCCATAGCAACACCCTAGCATCTACTTTTCAAGAGTTCCCGCTTAGCTGATGATTTAATACAAGCTTATTTGGCATGCTGTCCCGGGAGAGAGCCCTGAGCTTAAGGGATACTCGAGCCCAGGGCTTCCTCCCGTTCGTAGAGCGAGAGGGGAGCTTAAGCTTAGGTAGATCTCAAACTCCCCGTTGCGATAGCTAGAGAAACTCTTGAGGAGGAATAGAGTTGGACTGTTATATTTAATGCTTATTCTATTATGCGTTAAGTATATTTTTGCGTGTGGGAGGAAACCGGAGGACCCCGGGAAAACCCACGCAGACACGGGGAGAACATACAAACTCCGCACAGAAACACCCGCCGTCCTGGCGAGGACCGGGGCTGGCAGTGTTCTTGCTGTGGGGCAACAGTGCTAACCACTGGGCCGCCGTGTCGCCCGTTCTAAGAAGGAGGAGAAAGGGGAGGAAGGGGGGTTTCTTCCATACGAAGACTGTGGACTGAAACAGTGGTTATTTATAGTATATGTGGGATCATATGATTGGAAGATCATAATTAGTTAATGCGAGACCGGCTGTGGTAAATCATAAGCACGTGGTCCTCTCGAAATTAGTTTATGTGTAAACTTCACTTAGCAATAGCAATTCAAGTTGAATTGAATTTGAATTTATTTGAATCTAAATTTGTCACAAGTGTTGTTGTGCTTTTGCTTGTCGTGTTTATATAAAGCTTAAAGTCCACATGAACCGAATTTTTTTTCATTGTGATGCAGTTCCTAGAGAAACGGAATATTAAATGAGATAATGGTGAGCGTGGCTTGTTTTTTCTACTGCGAGCTGATTGGATGTAGTAAAGTAGGCGTGTCATTCAGAAAGATCGGGAAAGGGGTTTTGAGGAGAGTTATTACAACCTAACAGACTCCTCAAAACTGACAGCTGGAGGGGCGTGGTTAATTATGTTGGCCACACCCAATACCTCAGACAGACCTAGGGCCCTATCATACATAAGGCACAATATGTGTTTGCCGCGATGTGTTGCTATTTTCAGACCAGCGCAACCCTAATTTTCCCGTTTTGTGTCACGTTGTTTAAATAGCAAATCCATTTGTGCTGCTCTGTAGACTCATGGGTGTGCTGGTCTATAAATGAGGTGTGTTGAGGCGCATTGTTGGTGCATTGCTATTGTGAGGAACTAAATAGCGCTATTGACCAGATGAAAGCTGCTCTAAAGTCCAGCAGAGCGCGTTAGTTATGCACCTTAAATGCTTACACATTGCTTAATACACACAGGATGTACAGCAATACACAAATATCTTTACAAATGAAAAAGAAGTAAAGGATTAAAATGATACAAAAATTATTAATTTCTACATCAATATAAACACCACTGCCTCCATGCCTTCTTCATGTCTGGGGGGCTTTTTCAGTTTATTCATGACAATCTGCATTAGTATAATGTTATTATTATTATCAGCATTATTTATTATCTGCATATTTATATTTGTTTTATTAAAACTAGTGTAGATTTGTCCACCTGTGGGGTTTTGGAGACGTCTGCATCACCATATGGGGCATAAGAACAGGACGTGTGTTTGGATATAACTCAGTTGTTTGACCACACTTCATTATTATTGTTTATTTATTCCTTTGCTGGAAATTAGAACTGAATTTAGAAATAGTTTTGACACAAATCTTTGCGCTTAACAAACTAAATTAAAGGTGCAGTATGTAAGTTTGACACCCAGTTGTTGAACTAGGTATTGCTCTCCTGGATCAAAACAAACTGAATCGCGGGTTGCCAGATTGAGGACAGGAGCGAGTGATTTAAACGGTGTTCTAAATAAAAGCAACGACACGCGATAGAGGGAATATTTTCCATATTAAAAGGAGTTTTTGTCAAAACCATCACCTTGAATTAATAGATTAGAAACGGCTTCTATTTCTCACAGCTGAACAACAGCAACCTATGACCATGATCACCTCAGGTAAACCTTTGTGTGCTTTATTCAGTGCTAAATGCTAACAATGTGAGCTTGAATGCCATTTTACATGACATGTATTGCCATATACTGAAAGCAGCAGCAGATAGTTCAGCTCAGATCTGGAGAATACAACAAACCGTTAGAAATTGAACTTTAGAACTAAACACATATGAGTGATTCAGCATCTACATTTAATGATGTTAAAGAGGGTTAATGTGTATTAAATAGATTATAAACCTTACCGTTTGGTGAGTGAGTGCATATTCTGTGCTTCTGAATGGCTGTATTTACATTTCTGTCGTGTTTCGCCTGGTGCAAACACCCAAATTGCTCATCACTGCGTATCTCGTCATGAAGCGTGTTGTTGGGACACGCGGTTACAATGTATCCTGCTCACCTAATGTTTACGCTCCTAATATTTATATTATTAGCTAATAATAACCTTATGTGGAATAGATTTGTGACGATGAGGAAATTTCCCCACCGGTTGATCGACATGTGGCAACACCGAAAATACCGGTATCACCGTGGGGGTTTCCTCTTTTCCTCTTTTTCTGCTTTTAAATAGCATATAAATGCGTGCGTATTATTCTTTCACTTTCAGTTTTCGGGAATTGGCAATTCGGCGTCAAAACTACAAAAAAAAAATCCACTGTTATTAAACACAGAACTTTTATTAACATAACGAAAACAACAACAACAACAATGATACAGGCTGAAAAAAACTGTGGAAATTGGAACCAAATAAATAACAACCATAGAACGTTTATTACTTATGTTAGAATGTTTTTAAAACGAATAAGAAAATAAAATAGAAAGATAAATAATTAAATAGCACAACGTTTAAATAAGATTAAACGAATGAACAAGAAACAAATAAAAAAGAAAAACTTCCAAATAACATTAGGCTACAAAAATGACAGGTCAGCAGTCTTTAAAATAAATAAATAAATAAACAAAAACACTGCAAATTGGCATTTATTAACAGTGCAGTCTACATGTTCTTTGCCAGGAAACCCAACATGTTGACCATCTCTGATGGGATCTTGGGGCTCACTATGTTCCCCATCGTGTTGAACACTCTCTCGGATGCGCAGCTTGTTGCGCTCACGCAAAGATACTTTTTGGTTACCTTTGCCAGCAGGGGGAATCTACTTTGGTTGTCTTTCGTTGTCATATCTGACTTCAGTGTCTTAATGTATTAATTAGCCTAATGTATTATATATTAATAGCTTAGTCCTTATAAACAATCCATTTATAAAATACATTATTAATGAATCTACAGGTTACTGAAGAATAAACCGAATATGAAATATGCATTATGATCACAGCTAAACAAGCTAGCACTCAATTTATATATAAACATTTTATATATAAACTAGCACTAAACAGAAAATTTAAGTAATGTAACATTATGTAAAAAATCTAGACTACAGGCTAAATAAAAGCGCCTCATCAGAGCTGAACATCACTGCCGTCACCGCGTGCGTGACAGCTTCTGTAAAGATCAGACAGCCTATACAGATCACACAATCTCAATAAACACCATGTAAATGTATAAATATTTCGATAAGTATCGTTAATGGAATATTTATAATGACATGATCTTGGTTATATCGATGCCGCTTTAAGCTCTTATGCGCGCTTTCTCTCTCACCAGCGGCAGTTGACGTGCGCTGCATAAGGGACGCTATACACACTACATACACAGCAATACACTGGCAAGATGACAAGTGCTGAACTTTAGGGGACCAGTTTTATTTGTTGCCGATTTGCGTGTTGTTCCTTTTTTAAATGCCTTTTATTTTTAAAATCTCTCAAGTCAATATTGGCTATCGGGTAACATAATCTCCCTCAGAGATATTGGAGTTCAATAACGTGGTGCGCAGTATGACTATTGACCAACACCTCCCTGTACGTTTACACACTGCATACACAGGCCTACAGCTCTGGTGTGTTACGAATTGCATGTTTTAAATGACAGCGAGACATGCTACATTTCGTTTTTATTGTAAAATATACATTATAACTCAGTACACAGTAAAATAATATGTTTTGAATGGCTTGCCTATTGGCAGCGTATATAACCGTTGAGCATAAATAGGCTAAGCATATTTTATTAATATTATAACACATTAATACAAACTAGCCACCCTTTGATTTTTTTCGTTTTCGTATATTTTTTTACCAAACGAAAAATGCAATGAATTGTTGATTTTGGTTTTCATTTTATTATAATTAATATAATTATTAGGCTACACAACTTCTACGTAACATTAGCTCTGATTGCGTCAGATATCCTACCGATAGACTTTTTGGCTCAAAGACATTTATACCTGTTATTTTCAGTGCTGTATTTTGACAGATTTCGCAAAGGCTTCAGCTATTCTGTCAGCTGTACCAGCCTCAGTTTTGCGACTTGACTTGTGTGGTGTCTATGTATCGCTGTCTGGATGACAGCGAGAGAGAGATGAGATCAGACCTCAGATTCGATGCGTGGCCGCATGTCACAGTTACTTTACTGCAAATATTTAAATATAGGCTCATCTAAATTAACTTTTCATTCGATTTAAAGCCCGAAATATTGCCAGACAGACAAAGCAACTTTTGGTTTTGGAAGAGAGCGGCTTTAGTGATAAAAGACGCACACACACACACAGGATACACTCTTGTCGGCCTATTCATTATTGATTTTTTAACATTAAACTCATAATAATCAAGTGCAAAAAAGAACAGCTGAACTTTGGAAAAAGTGATCACTACGGTTGCCGAGATGGTTGCTTTGTTTCTCTGCAGTTGGCTTTGTCAGGGGCGCAGCATTGCTAAATCCCTTTTGTTTTAATAAAAAATAAGATTATTTATTATTAAACATTGTGAGATGATGGTCGTGTGAATTTTTTTAAATGAGGTGCTTTTGCATTGCGTTTTGACACTAAATCGTTCGCCATTCTCTTTCTGTAAATTCGACTCCTCTTCTACTCACATGATAAATGAAATATGAGGCATTGTAGCTGTTCAGATTTTAACTATAGTGCATGCTCTTGTCTTAAGTAAATTATTTAGAATTATATTTTCCATTTAATTCAAATAAATATTTAATAAAAAAAACTAATATTTTAAAAAAAAAATGTGGGCACGGTGTCACAGTGGAAAAGTGATGTCACCGGTGTTGCATCGTAAAGGGCACCTAGGTTACCACTTTTTCCAGATTTAATATAAGTCTTTTGTGTCTCCAGAATGTGTTTGTAAAGTTTCATCTCAAGACACCATCAGATTTTTTATTATACCTTTTATAAGTTTCTGTTTTGTAGCATTTAGCATCAGCTAGCGGTTTTTGTGTACTGCGCCTTTAAGGCTAGTCCTTCACGCCCACCGCTTCCATGTGCCTGGCAGCAGCTCCCTCGGCTGCGTCAGACAAACACGGAGGAATAAGATCTCACGTAACGTTTGTGTGAAAAACTACAGTAAGAATCCTACCAATAAGTATTTGATGCATGTTGTGGAGTTGCAAGGGTGAGTCACACACAATGTCGTTACAACGTTCACGCACACACACACATACACACACACACACACACACATAGTGCGGACACGCACACACTCAGTGCGCGTTTAGCTTTGTAATGTTTTTGCATGCAAATGTGACAGGATACACATTAATATCCACTGCTGTATGGATATCTGTTACGTTAATGTACAAAATAAACCTGATTTAACGTCCACAAACCGGGATTGAAGAGTCTTTTATAATTGTTCTGACACGCGGCTGTGTTGATTAAGTAAAGCTGAAGTAAATCACTGTAATTCATTACACACATGCACTGTTTTAAAAGATTTTAAACTTGTCAAACTCACTCTTGATCACATTTGATGATGATTGATGATCCTAGCAAACTGAACAGACCTTTTATTTACGGTTGCTTACTTTGTGCACGTCCTGTGGTTGGTATGATTTTTACACGTTACTACGGAGACATGTTAATACGCAGCTGTCAATCAATTCGGTGGGCGGGGGGACCACACTCCTACGTCAAGTTGCGGTCGGTCTGAAAACCGCTCCGATTGGTTCACCGTTTTTATGTTGTTAAATTGAAAAAAAAGGACTGAGTGTGCTTATATCACCCCAATATGACGGTCTATACACTATACCTACACATATGTCTGTCCAGACAGCTTGAAAAGTAGATTATTCACCATAGGTGCCCTTTAAAACAGGTAACACCGTCAACATCGTCTATCGTGGCAAGCCTAATGTGAAACTGAATCTGTCTCATTTTGCAGTCTACTGTGCACCGGAGGTCGCATTTCAGTCGCATTTCAGTCATGGACACATGCTTTCAGAGCCTTTCTGAATGAATGAATGAAAAACGATGTTTTCCATCAAGGCAACCTGGAGTGCTGAAATATAATTGGCTAAACTGGCATTGGGCGGGTTAAAAGAACATAAACAAAGACAGCGGTCCGGCACGGAAAACACATTTTCAAAGCAGAATATCTGACTTCAGCATTGTTTTTCAGATAAACAAGAATGTTCACCGAGCATATATCATAAATATCTGCACACATGTTATGGTATTTTATGCTTTAGAAGAGTTAAAAATTAACATACAGCACTTTTAAATATGTCGGCTGATGGGTGTGTTCAGTGGAGTGAGTTTCCACAGTTTCCTTACTCCACCAAAGTAAAGGAGTAAAGTAAAGAGGCTAAATGATGCTAGATGCTCTGTTATACTGTTTACTCACTAGTGAAGCGTTCAGCTTTTACACTTACAGAGTCCGCCATGTATAGCAAATGTGCCATGGTGCGATGCAACTGACTCTTAAAGGGAATGTGAGATGAGATTCTGATTGGTTTAATGCTCAACACATCCAGAACTCATTAAGAGAATAGGCACAACCCTGTTAGACCATGCGCCGGATTCGGATACGCCCTTAATGCTTTTGCGCCATGAGCTGCAGATTTTGCGACTAGATCGTTAAAATAGAGCCCTTAATCTGAGAACAAACAGGAAGTGCATTTTCAGATTTCAGCTAAGGATCACAAGGGCAAACTATAGCATTTTCTTATTGACATGCACAGATGAATTGTGCATGTCAATTCACAATTCACAAAACTAGCAATGTGAGCGAACAACATCAATATGGCTAGTTTTAAGACACTATAAGAACAGTGTTGGAAAATGTAGTGCAGAAAAGGAGCAGGAGCAAAATGGGGTCCTGTTACAGCCTTCTGTCTGCATAGCGTGAAGCATCAGTGTGTGTTTTGCGCATCAGAGTGTGTTTTGCAGGCATTATGGCAGAAATCAGCGTGACATTAGTGAGCTGGTGACACCATTATTGACTGACTGCAACAAAAGAGGCGTCATTATTGTGTTCTGCTGCACGCCGTCACTCAAAAGAGGCCCACAGGAGAGACATAATCTGTGTTTCTGCCTAAAGATGAGAATTAGACGTAAGAATTTAAATATTCATTCATTCATTTATTTTCCTTTAGCTTAGTCCCTTATTTATCACGAGTCGCCACAGCGGAATGAACCACCAACTATTGTTTTACTCTGTGGATGCCTCAATTACTATGCATATCTACAAAATATGACAAATATGTTGAATTCCAATTTTTTTCTGCATTAATTAAAAGTTATTACAAGCCTAAATCGACTTCTGGACATTATGTCGCTATCTTCAGAGGCTCAAAATTATATATTTATTTTATTTTTAAAGGGAGGGGTGGATATCAATAATGTTTTGCATGTATTTTGAGCTATTTAACATCTTAAACAGTTAGATTCTCATGCAAAAAAAAAAAAAGATTGCACCTATATTACATTAGTTGTGTCGTCATTCAAATACATGAATTAGATTTATGCACAATACTTGAATATGGCATAAAACATCCAATATGAAACAAAAGAGAATAAAATCATCCCTTATATCTGTCAAATCAACATTAATGACACAAAGACCCTCACACACACATTTATATCTGTCAAATCAACATTAATGACACAAAGACCCTCACACACACATTTGTATCTCTCAAACCAACATTAATGACGCAAAGACCCTCACACACACATTTATATCTGTCAAACCAACATTAATGACACAAAGACCCTCAAACACACATTTATATCTGTCAAACCAACATTAATGACACAAAGACCCTCACACACACATTTATATCTGTCAAACCAACATTAATGACGCAAAGACCCTCACACACACATTTATATCTGTCAAACCAACATTAATGACACAAAGACCCTCACACACACATTTATATCTGTCAAACCAACATTAATGACACAAAGACCCTCACACACACATTTATATCTGCAGACCAACATTAATGACACAAAGACCCTCACACACACATTTATATCTGTCGAATCAACATTAATGACACAAAGACCCTCACACACACATTTATATCTGTCAAACCAACATTAATGACACAAAGACCCTCACACACACATTTATATCTGTCGAATCAACATTAATGACACAAAGACCCTCACACACATTTATATCTGTCAAACCAACATTAATGACGCAAAGACCCTCACACACACATTTATATCTGTCAAACCAACATTAATGACGCAAAGACCCTCACACACACATTTATATCTGTCAAATCAACATTAATGACGCAAAGACCCTCACACACACATTTATATCTGTCAAACCAACATTAATAATGCAAAGACCCTCACACACATTTATATCTGTCAAACCAACATTAATGACACAAAGACCCTCACACACACATTTATATCTGTCAAACCAACATTAATGACACAAAGACCCTCACACACACATTTATATCTGTCAAACCAGCATTAATGACACAAAGACCCTCACACACACATTTATATCTGTCAAACCAACATTAATGACACAAAGACCCTCACACACACATTAATATCTGTCAAACCAACATTAATGACGCAAAGACCCTCACACACACATTTATATCTGTCAAATCAACATTAATGACGCAAAGACCCTCACACACACATTTATATCTGTCAAACCAACATTAATGACACAAAGACCCTCACACACACATTAATATCTGTCAAACCAACATTAATGACACAAAGACCCTCACACACACATTTATATCTGTCAAATCAACATTAATGACCAAAAGACCCTCACACACACATTTATATCTGTCAAACCAACATTAATGACACAAAGACCCTCACACACACATTTATATCTGTCAAATCAACATTAATGACGCAAAGACCCTCACACACACATTTATATCTGTCAAACCAACATTAATAATGCAAAGAGCCTCACACACATTTATATCTGTCAAACCAACATTAATGACACAAAGACCCTCACACACACATTTATATATCTGTCAAACCAACATTAATGACACAAAGACCCTCACACACACATTTATATCTGTCCAATCATCTGAGAGAAAACTACATCACAGCACACAGACTGATGAAGTGCATGCACAGACTTTACTCACTAAATCTGTTTACAGCAGAGTTTATGTGCATGATCAAATCAAGTGAACTAAAATAATCCTTAGGAAATGCACTACTAGATGTCCAGGTTTTTTGGTTCTAATATAATGAAGCAGCCTTATTTGGTCAGTTTTATCCATGCATATTATATTTAAGCATGTCAATTGCTCTTCAAGCTAATATTCGCTTTAACAGGACTGACAATGAAGCCCAATCAGAGCATTTCAGGCCTTACAGCGCCATCTAGTGCTGCTGGTGAACTTTACATATGTTTCCTAAATACCATTAGTGAATTTAAGGGATAGTTCACCTAAAAATAAAAATTCTGTCAAATTTGTTACTTTTCCAATTGTTTAACACAAAAGAAGATATTTTGAAGAATGTTGAAAACCTGTAACCATTGACTTCCATAGTATTTGTTTTTCCTACTATGGAAGTCAATGAATACAGGTTTTCAACATTCTTCAAAATATCTTCTTCAAAATATCTTCCTTTGTGTTCAAAAGAAAAAAAGAAAAACATAAAGCTTTAGAACCACCTGAGGAGGAGTAAATAGTGTATAGATTTTTGTTATTTATTTAATTTTATCATTTAATAGTCTTCATTTAATAGTTTTAGTAATTTTAAATTCCTCTATATTTTTATTACATCACATTAAACTGAATGAAATGTAAAATATTTTATTGTAACCAGGAACGTAGCCAGCAAATTATTGATTATTGCTGGGCTCCCCGCAACCTTTCGCAGGGCCTCTAAATTGCCAGGGCCCTATGCACTCTGTCACCCTTTTCCCCCACTTACTATGCCTCTTATTGTTACCCGTCTGAAATAAAACTAAAGAGTTCTTAATAATTTATTTAATTTAACGCTTGTTTTAGATTATAGATTTCTATATTAACCCTGCCATGCCATGCCATCCTGGCAACCACACAGAACACCCTAGCAACTGTATAGCAACACCCTGACAACCACCAAGAGCATCATATTTCAAAAACATTTATAAATACACATGATTTAATAAACCGACATCTCAAATTATGCATCTATTTACCCATTTGAACAAATCTGATGCAAAACACATCTATTATTGATCTTTTAAAGCGTAATACTTTGGATTATCATCACATGGACAAAATAAAAAGTTTAAAAATGCTTATTATATTATATTCTATATATTCTCTATATTATATAGAGCTCATATTATGCTCTGTTGTTTATTTTGTGGTGGGAAATACATGGTTTACAGCAGGGGCGCCCAAACTTATTCTTATGAAGGGGCCAAAAACCAAACTTGATTGAGGCTATAGTGGGCCGAAGGTAAATATAGTTGGATAATTTCCTAATTTATTTAATAATGTTTAAAAATGACTAGAAATCACTGCTTTATATTAACTAATACAGTATAATATTTTTTTGCAGTTTATAATGAACATATTACAGCCAAAACTAAAATAATCTCATTTATAACATTAAGTCACACTAGTTTTTGCCTTGATTTGCTCGCCGATGCCTTCTGCATAGTCCCCTATTTGTCGAGTTCATTTACATTTAATTAAACATTTAATTTCAGTCTGCTTTTTTGTAGCTCAGCAATAAGACAAACAAACAAAAATAAGCTTACATCAAATTAGAAATGATGATCTCTGTTAAAGACATTCGCCCCAACCCTCTCCATCATTCTCAGATGGGATGGTGGGCCAAATCAAAGGTAACGATGAGCCAACTTTGGCCTGCGGGCCCTACTTTGGGCATCTCTGGTTTACAGTAATAATTTTGATAGATTTTATGTGCGCAATATTACACTCTATTATCAGGACGCAGAAAGAAACATGAATAACAGCATCGTGAAATCGAGTTGCAATCTCGATAGCATAATGTTTACATTTTATTCATTCATTCATTTATTTTCCTTCGGCTAAGTCGCTTTATTTATCAGGGGTTGCCACAGCGGAATGAACCGCCAACTTATCCAGCATATGTTTTACACAGCGGATGCCCTTCCAGCTGCAACCCAGTACTGGGAAACACCCATACACACTCATTCACACACACACACACACACACACACACACACACACACTCATACACTACAGCCAATTTAGTTCATCAATTCCCCTATAGCGCATGTGTTTGTACTGTGGGGGAAACCGGAGCACCCGGATGAACCCGGGGAGAACATGCAAACTCCACACAGAAACGCCTGCTGACCTAGCTGGGACTCAAACCAGCGACCTTCTTTCTGAGCCACCGTGCCGCCCATATATACAGTATATATAATTATCAGGAAATGAGTTATATGACTTATATAGTCATATGCGATTGTTTTGTCATATCACCCAGCCCTAATAGTGACTTTAAAAATGTTTCAGGCACAAAACAGTTACATGTAGTGATTTAATAGTAATTAAATATGCATTTAAGAGTAAAACCAGTTCAGTTTGATCAGTGTGAGGACACCAGAGTCACGTACAGCTCTAAACTGAGGCCACTGACCCCTGAATCCAATTACACACACTGGAGATTTACCAGCAGCAAAACAACACATTTCCACGACCACATCAAATCATTTACTGTCTGCTTCTCATACTTCATATCCTAAAACATGTAACATATCATGATTTCAGCTCAGATCAGTGCTTTATTTTTGAGTTTTCGTGAGTTTTCCCACTATGATCCCCCTCTGCTTGTAGAAGTGGTTTGCTCCATGGTCTAGGTGACTCATCCGGGTGCTCTGATTGGCTGCTGCTCTGAGCTCATTGTTTTGCTGCTGGTGTCAGTAATCAGACAGATTTTGAGCTGTGATGCGAGCGGGACGCTCTATGGACACCTCTATGGAGAGGGAAACACTGATCTGCTAACTCAGGTACACACACAAACACACTGAAAAAAAGGATTCATTGGATTTACGTTTGTTTTTTAAGGTTAATGGTTGCAAACAATTGATTTGGGCTGAATTTATACAAACAAATGAAGTTGAACATTACTACATTTGATTTGCTTGTTTACATTTACCCCATATAAACTTTGCAACCACCTTTACTTTATTGTAGTTATACCAAGGGTGGCTTAAAATGTATTAAATTGCAAAAACGCAGATTTTTGGCCTTAAAAACTCTTAAATTCACTGTAATATTGTGTTGTAGGTGGCTGAGAATTAGGTAAATTAGATTTGTTTTGGATAGGGAAGTAATAACATTTTCAACCTTAGTGTTTAGCCTTGTTTAAGTCTGAAATTGCGTTCATAATTGTCTTAAAAAGGTTATAAATTTGTCTTTTTTGACCTGAAACCTTGTATTTCTGTATGATTGCTGATACTTTCAGGTGATTTGGTGATGAATGATTGCAGTGATTCAAAACGATGCATTATTTGATATGCTGTTTGATGAATAGTAATTGCAAGGCTTGACAACACTTGAAAATGCAATTTTTTGAGGTATTAAGTAAAATATTTAGTTTTTAATAAACTTTTTTTGTCATTTTGCTGTATTTTTAAAAAATGTTTGTTTTGCCTTTAGTTAATTTAGTTAGTTTATTCATTCATTTTCTTTTCGGCTTAGTCTCTTTATTGATGAGGGGTGACCACAACGGAATGAACGGCCAACTCTTCCAGCATTTGTTTTATGTAGAGGATGCCCTTCCAGCTGCAACCCAGTACTGGGAAACACCTATACACACTCATTCTCTCACACACACACACACACTCATACACTATGGCCAGGAGCACCGCTAGGGGGTGAAAAATTAGGGCGATTCTAAGGACCCACACAGTTTTTGGCCCCCCAGAGATATTATTAGGGATTAGGGGACCACCCCTCCAAACCCCCCCTCTGGGGTTGTCTATGACACCCCCCCTGGTCTTCACTAACATGCACCACACATTCGCTTTCGTCCACGACACCCCGCCCCCCTGCGCTCTACACTTTCGTTCGCGACACTTTCTACACTTTCATTCGTGTGTGTGTGTGTATAATCCTGCTGCTGATTATGTCTGCACTTTCTATTGTTGAATGTGTATTGTGTGCAGATCATCAGTGTGACTCAGCTGATGGAGAATTTCACCAATAGCACTCAATCACACACACACACACACACACACACACACACACACACACACACACACACACACACACACACACACACACACACACACACACACACACACACTACACTACACTACACTACACTACACACAGTCTGCTGAATCTCTTATCCACACTAGCTGTGTTTACATATGCATGTTTTTATGTGCATTTTGGAATATCACATCAAAACTGCTTAATGAAAACACCAAGATATGCAGAGATTTTGAAAATGTGGATGAAAAAGCATATGCACACCACTGAGCAGGATAAACTTTATATATGATAAGAAACATGATGATGTAAACACATTTAGTGAGTGAAGTATGCGCCTCAATCTCCATGCTGTGGTTTAGTTTTTGACAGATGATGCTCAGATATAAATGTGTGTGTGAGGGTCTTTGTGTCATTAATGTTGGTTTGACAGATATAAATGTGTGTGTGTGTGTGTGTGTGTGTGAGGGTCTTTGTGTCATTAATGTTGGTTTGACAGATATAAATGTGTGTGTGAGGGTCTTTGTGTCATTAATGTTGGTTTGACAGATATAAATTTGTGTGTGAGGGTCTTTGCGTCATTAATGTTGGTTTGACAGATATAAATGTGTGTGAGGGTCTTTGTATCATTAATGTTGGTTTGCTGATATAAATGTGTGTGTGAGGGTCTTTGTGTCATTAATGTTGGTTTGACAGATATAAATGTGTGTGTGAGGGTCTTTGTGTCATTAATGTTGGTTTGACAGATATAAATGTGTGTGTGAGGGTCTTTGTGTCATTAATGTTGGTTTGACAGATATAAATGTGTGTGTGAGGGTCTTTGCATCATTAATGTTGGTTTGCAGATATAAATGTGTGTGTGAGGGTCTTTGGTCATTAATGTTGGTCTGCAGATATAAATGTGTGTGTGAGGGTCTTTGCGTCATTAATGTTGGTTTGACAGATATAAATGTGTGTGTGAGCGTCTTTGCGTCATTAATGTTGGTTTGACAGATATAAATGTGTGTGTGAGGGTCTTTGTGTCATTAATGTTGGTTTGACAGATATAAATGTGTGTGTGAGGGTCTTTGCATTATTAATGTTGGTTTGACAGATATAAATGTGCGTGTGAGGGTCTTTGCGTCATTAATGTTGATTTGACAGATATAAATGTGTGTGTGAGGGTCTTTGTGTCATTAATGTTGGTTTGACAGATATAAATGTGTGTGTGAGGGTCTTTGTATCATTAATGTTGGTTTGCAGATATAAATGTGTGTGTGAGGGTCTTGGGTCATTAATGTTGGTCTGCAGATATAATTGTGTGTGTGAGGGTCTTTGCGTCACTAATGTTGGTTTGACAGATATAAATGTGTGTGTGAGCGTATTTGCGTCATTAATGTCGGTTTGACAGATATAAATGTGTGTGTGAGGGTCTTTGTGTCATTAATGTTGGTTTGACAGATATAAATGTGTGTGTGAGGGTCTTTGTGTCATTAATGTTGGTTTGGCAGATATAAATGTGTGTGTGAGGGTCTTGTATCATTAATGTTGGTTTGCAGATATAAATGTGTGTGTGAGGGTCTTTGTGTCATTAATGTTGGTTTGACAGATATAAATGTGTGTGTGAGGGTCTTTGCGTCATTAATGTTGGTTTGACAGATATAAATGTGTGTGTGAGCGTCTTTGCGTCATTAATGTTGGTTTGACAGATATAAATGTGTGTGTGAGGGTCTTTGTGTCATTAATGTTGGTTTGACAGATATAAATGTGTGTGTGAGGGTCTTTGCGTCATTAATGTTGGTTTGACAAATATAAATGTGTGTGTGTGAGGGTCTTGGGTCATTAATGTTGGTTTGACAAATATAAATGTGTGTGTGTGAGGGTCTTTGCGTCATTAATGTTGGTTTGACAGATATAAATGTGTGTGTGAGGGTCTTTGCGTCATTAATGTTGGTTTGACAGATATAAATGTGTGTGTGAGCGTCTTTGCGTCATTAATGTTGGTTTGACAGATATAAATGTGTGTGTGAGGGTCTTTGCGTCATTAATGTTGGTTTGACAGATATAAATCTGTGTGTGAGTGTCTTTGCGTCATTAATGTTGGTTTGACAGATATAAATGTGTGTGTGAGGGTCTTTGCGTCATTAATGTTGGTTTGACAGATATAAATGTGTTTGTGAGGGTCTTTGCGTCATTAATGTTGGTTTGACAGATATAAATGTGTGTATGAGGGTCTTGGGTCATTAATGTTGGTCTGCAGATATAAATGTGTGTGTGAGGGTCTTTGCGTCATTAATGTTGGTTTGACAGATATAAATGTGTGTGTGTGGGTCTTTGTGTCATTAATGTTGGTTTGACAGATATAAATGTGTGTGTGAGGGTCTTTGCGTCATTAATGTTGGTTTGACAGATATAAATGTGTGTGTGAGGGTTTTTGCGTCATTAATGTTGGTTTGCAGATATAAATGTGTGTGTGAGGGTCTTGGGTCATTAATGTTGGTCTGCAGATATAAATGTGTGTATGAGGGTCTTGGGTCATTAATGTTGGTCTGCAGATATAAATGTGTGTGTGAGGGTCTTTGCGTCATTAATGTTGGTTTGACAGATATAAATGTGTGTGTGTGGGTCTTTGTGTCATTAATGTTGGTTTGACAGATATAAATGTGTGTGTGAGGGTCTTTGCGTCATTAATGTCGGTTTGACAGATATAAATGTGTGTGTGAGGGTCTTTGTGTCATTAATGTTTGGTTTGACAGATATAAATGTGTGTGAGCGTCTTTGCGTCATTAATGTTGGTTTGACAGATATAAATGTGTGTGTGAGGGTCTTTGTATCATTAATGTTGGTTTGCAGATATAAATGTGTGTGTGAGGGTCTTTGTGTCATTAATGTTGGTTTGACAGATATAAATGTGTGTGAGGGTCTTTGCGTCATTAATGTTGGTTTGACAGATATAAATGTGTGTGTGAGGGTCTTTGTGTCATTAATGTTGGTTTGACAGATATAAATGTGTGTGAGGGTCTTTGCGTCATTAATGTTGGTTTGACAGATATAAATGTGTGTGTGAGCGTCTTTGCGTCATTAATGTTGGTTTGACAGATATAAATGTGTGTGTGGGGGTCTTTGTGTCTTTAATGTTGGTTTGACAGATATAAATGTGTGTGTGAGGGTCTTTGCGTCATTAATGTTGGTTTGACAAATATAAATGTGTGTGTGAGGGTCTTGGGTCATTAATGTTGGTCTGCAGATATAAATGTGTGTGTGAGGGTCTTTGCGTCATTAATGTTGGTTTGACAGATAAAAATGTGTGTGTGAGGGTCTTTGCGTCATTAATGTTGGTTTGACAGATATAAATTATTGTGTGAGCGTCTTTGCGTCATTAATGTTGGTTTGACAGATATAAATGTGTGTGTGAGGGTCTTTGCGTCATTAATGTTGGTTTGACAGATATAAATGTGTGTGTGAGTGTCTTTGTGTCATTAATGTTGGTTTGACAGATATAAATGTGTGTGTGAGTGTCTTTGCGTCATTAATGTTGGTTTGACAGATATAAATGTGTGTGTGAGGGTCTTTGCGTCATTAATGTTGGTTTGACAGATATAAATGTGTGTGTGAGGGTCTTTGCGTCATTAATGTTGGTTTGACAGATATAAATGTGTGTATGAGGGTCTTGGGTCATTAATGTTGGTCTGCAGATATAAATGTGTGTGTGAGGGTCTTTGCGTCATTAATGTTGGTTTGACAGATAAATGTGTGTGTGTGGGTCTTTGTGTCATTAATGTTGGTTTGACAGATATAAATGTGTGTGTGAGGGTCTTTGTGTCATTAATGTTGGTTTGACAGATATAAATGTGTGTGTGAGGGTCTTTGTGTCATTAATGTTGGTTTGACAGATATAAATGTGTGTGTGAGGGTCTTTGCGTCATTAATGTTGGTTTGATTGATATAAATGTGTGTGTGAGGGTCTTTGTGTCATTAATGTTGGTCTGCAGCTCTCCATGTTTCCAGCTTTTCATTGTTGCTGATCTGAAATGTTGTTGTGCTGATTGTAAAAGGCCTCAGTCCTTCGTCAGTCCGTCATCACAGTGCTTCAGTATTCTTCTTTTATTATTATTCCCTCCAGAACTGTCTTGAGCATCTGTCTCACGCTTCCGCATTCACCGCGTTCATTGCGTTTTGTCTTCGTCTTCTTAGGCGCAACTCATTTATTAGAGGAGAGCAAACACCACAGTGGAGAGTCCCAACAGTGCAGCATACTACACTTCTCTCAGTGATATCTGTGCACGATTATCAGGCAGTGATGATTTTATTCTCTTTATTTTAGAAAACACTGCATTAATTGCAAATATTTTATGCATAAATCTAATGCTTTTTAGCATTTCGTGTATGATTTGCATGAGAATTCAACTCTTTGAAATGGTAAATAACTTAAAATATATGCAAAATGTTCTTAATTACCCCAAACCCCCTTTAAATATACAGTAATAATAGATACATAATTTTGAGTCTCTGAAGATAGTGACATAATATCCAGCAGTCCATTTAGGCTTGTAATAACTTTTAATAAATGCAGAAAAAAAAAAATTAATTAATTGTCATTTTGTACATTGTTTATGAATACAATATTCACATTTTTTAACCTTTTTTTTGTTTTACTGTTATTGTTAAAAGTATGAATAATTATTATTGTACTTATCAGTATTTCTTTTATTTAATGACTGATTATTTAATTTTTAAATAATTTATTATTTAATAATTTTTACTATTCACCTATTATTAATAGTTATCCAGCCTTATTTTCAGTTTATTAGTCTGCAGTCTTATTTACATATGCAAATGACATTGAGCGTCTCTCAGCCAATCAGAAGTGCCGGTTTAGGAGTGTGTTTCTGTAAGTCTCCAGACGTCTGTAATCCTCCAGAATCTGCTGTTTACAGGCTCGGTTTGCTCTTCTTCAGACTATAGATTGAGCGTATAGAGGTTAAAGGCCAAACTCTTCAGCTGTGAAAGTCTTTCTGCACGTACATTAAAGCCAGGGTAAGATTCAGACCTGAAAGCAACATTTTTACACTTTATTTGTGGTTGAACCTAAGTTTACTGCAAAAAAAAATGGGTAAGTTAAGCTTTTCTGCATTCAGCAGCATAATATTGCTAAGCTTTTTTAATGTACAGTATAGCTTTTTTTAGTTATAGTCATAGTTTTTTAAACTGCATGTGATTGCAATTAAAGTGAGATCAATTAATAAACTAATTAGTGTTTTTTAGTAAGACTTTATGAGTGATTTCAGAATCAGAAAGAGCTTTATTGCCAGGTATGTTCACACATACGAGGAATTTGTTTTCGTGACAGAGCTTCTAGTGCAACAGAATTACAGACAGGACTAAACAACAGATAATAAATATATTTTAAATAGTAGTGAATGCAAATATACAAATTGACAAGTGTATGTACAGCTATATTACTATATACAACATAATATGTGCAGCTGTTGTGTGCAAATTGGCTTGTAAAGTGTGTTGTTAAATAAGTGTGTATGTGTGTATAAAAGTGTATAGCAGGTAGTGATGTTGGTTCCACAATTACTATCATCAAGTGTTCATGAGATGGATTGCCTGAGGGAAGAAACTGTTTCTGTGTCGGGCTGTTCTGGTGCGCAGTGCTCTGTAGCGTCGACCAGAAGGTAACAGTTCAAACAGGCAGTGTGCTGGGTGTGGGGAGTTCGGAGTGATTTTAGCAGCCCTTCTGCTCGCTCTGGATAAGTACAGTTCTTGGAGAGTAGGGAGGGTTGTACCAATGATTCGCTCAGCAGTCCGAACTGCTTATTATTAAGGGGCCTAATAATATTGACCATTTTTAATTTTAGTTTTATTGCAGCCAAACTACACAAAATAAGACTTTCTCAAGAAAAACACATGTACTAGGAAATACTGTGAAAATGTCTGCTCCATTAAACAGCACTTGGGAAATATTTATTTTATTTCATCTTTATTTGACAGGCACAATGACACATTAATAATTAAAAGAAATGTACAATGTGCCAGAATTAGGCAAAAGGTTCTTTATATATATATAAATATTATATTCTCTCTATATATATTAGAATATATGTAATGTCTTCATTTGTACACCGTTAAAAATGACTATAATTTAAATGGTAAAAAACTTTAAACGCTACAGTAAAAATCCTTAACCTTATTAACAGTAAGTTTCCTAAATCTCCACTATGCCCTTATTTATTTTTACTACTGTAAGGTTCACCCAGTTGGCCCAATGAACGTGTCCGCTGGTTGATGAAGGTTCACTGCCTGTTCGGCGTTTCCAGGGCACAACTTTGAGTTACTTTAAATTTAACTCATATCTGACTCCAATTTGAATATAAGGTGGTTTAGTATTAATATATTTATCTTTCATTTTATCTGACTCCAATTATAAATCCTTAAGAAGATAATATCAATATATAATTTAGATAAATGTTTGAACCTTTTGTCTTCACTCGTAACTATTACATTTGTTCATTCGGGTGCTCATGTCGCTCAGAGGAATCGCCCCGGCCGATGGCGTCGCTCATGGTTACATTCTTGTCAGTCTTGAATATTAAACAGAGGTAATTGACTAATATTTTAGATGGCCTCTCCCAATCTTGCTCATTCTAAAGTATTTTTGATTAGTCCCGCTTAGATGTACACCCCTGAGTAAAGACAATATCATTTCAGATCAGAGTTTAGTGCCATTATTATAAATGTAACCGACTACTGTACTCTATAATCATTTTGGTTTAGCCAAGCCCATGGTTTCCCATGTATATACTTAATTTAGAATAATATTTCTTTCAAACAAGGGTTGGGTACCCTATCTAGGTTAGTCGTGCAACTCCTTGTTGTCCTACATGGAAATTAACGCCCTTTCCACCTAAGTACACTTGAGTCAATATCAAGAGTCAGTCGGATCCCTAAAATACAGTTAGTGTGCCCAATGCTCCATCTCAACTGGACTTTAGTGAGTCTACTGACCTGACAAAGGAAGTGCGGAAACAAGGATACAGCGTAATCTACTAGAATTAATAATTACAGAAGAAGCAGAAAATGTTCAAACATAACAGTTTAATAGTGTGGTAAATATGTATTATGCCAATTATTCACTCAATTTATAAACAATCAACACAAGACATCAAATTCTCAAAGATAGATCCATGCATACTTCAAAATATACATAGCATGGAGCATGGAGCTCCACACTATGAGCTAATCTGTGTTACAGAATCGCCCCAAGCTTTTTGATGCATTTCCTTAAATAGTCAACCCATAGGAAAACATTCTCCAAGTGGGGGTGTCTGAAACAACAATGGGAACCCAGGGACCCTGACAAATGGCACCCCTTCTGCAGTGGATCAAAGATACCTAAAGCTTCAAGTGTTTACTTAGATTATGCCTATTTCTATGAGATTGAGACCATTGTACCAGTCGCACTGAGACATTTCAAATGATATCAAACATGATGCAAAAAGTCACTTGCATTGATACAGAACATTCATACTTTGAGATGACCATTCTGTGAGTTAGGATGACCTTTCTGTGAGTTGAGTGAGAGGGAAGAGTAGGGGAAGAGAGTACGGGAGAGAGCTTTTCCCGCATTCTCGCTCCATGGGGTGTGGATATAGATGTTTGCATTGTTCATGTGGATGAATAAAAGTATCTGAGATTTCTCAAATCTTACACTGCTCAATACGTGCGAAACACTAATCACCACCCAATGAGAGTGATTGTAAACATAAGAAAGCTGATTGGTCGAAAATATTGTTGAGGGCCAATACTTAAACGTGCCTTCTGCTTTATCTTCAGCATGATGAATGTGAAGGGGACGCTGACAATGGACTGCAGATCCAAATGCAGGATTATTAACAAGAATGGTCAGGGAAGCACCGGACAACACGGGGGCAAACAGATGTATAAAGGCAATACATCTGTAGTAGTGGTCAGTAAACGGGTGAATAGTCGAAAGGCGGGCAGCAGACAGGAATAAACAATACAATAAAGCAAGGGTCTAACACGGCAAGGAAAACACGTCGTAATGTTCACAAACAGATAAACAAGACTCAGCCCTGATGCGTGTGTGTGCTGTTTAAATAGTCCTTGTAATCAGTCTTTGAGCAGCTCCCAGCTGTGTTTGTAATCAATGGAACTCGGAACATGTGTGTGTGAGCGGTGCATGACGGGATATGCAGTCCATAGATATTTACATTAGATGTCGCCTACGCTATTGTTGTCTATTGGAAGGAATGCGCCAATAGAGCCGCCATTTTAGTACAGGGTAGCGCTCCTTTGGAATGAATGTGGGACCAAGGTGCAGTGGAGGACTGTGGCTTTCCAGAGCCAGAGATATACACATACAGGGCTTTACATTAACACCCGCCAAATGCGGGTAGATTTCAGTGGTGGCGGGTAAGACAGACACTCCCACTAGCCACTTTGGCTGGTTGAAAATAATTTTCCCGGATAATAATTCATATAAGCAGGGTTCGACAATAAGGATGGTCCAATATGCATGCAAAGGCAATCTTAGAAGTAAGAAGCAACACGACTGACAAAAATAATTACGTTCGCGTGAGCAATAAAAAAGCAGATGAATACCGAATGAGAGGATGATCTCTTGCAGCTGAGGTGATGCACGCGACTGTTTAAAATGCGTGTGCGCTCTCGTTTCCTTGCGTGAAGCAACTGTGTCTAGAAACACAGCTGGTGTGATTGGTTCTCTTTCAAATAGACCAGACAAAAAGTGATGAACATGCACCCACAGTCTTGCTGCTTTCAAGAGCTCCAGATTTGTATTTTTGTAAGCAGCACCGTTTGCTTTCGCTTTCACCATTATTTGAAC
The DNA here is from genome assembly GCA_903798195.1 of Danio kyathit. NCBI lineage: Eukaryota > Metazoa > Chordata > Actinopteri > Cypriniformes > Danionidae > Danio > Danio kyathit. The sequence continues at coordinate 54,008,980 of LR812529.1, read as the reverse complement.
AGATTATTTACGGGTCTAACGTTAACCGTGTGTGTTATAATCCTTTCATTATCACACGGTATGTTTATTACCTGCTTTCTTTTGCGTAATGTGGTTTAATTATCATTGTTCACAATAACATTGCTTTAATGGGAGATTACTCCCCATTTATGTGTAGTTAACTGGTGATCTGGGACCTTTAGCCAGGACAGATTACTGTGCACATGTTTTGTTAAATAAAAAGTATAGTAAACAGCTATAGTATGCTTGTTTTGACACATTTAAAAATGTGTGGGTAAGAAATAATTAATTTATGTTTGGTGTGGTCAGAGATAAATTTGGTAAATCCTTCATTTTGAGCTCTGAAAATTATGTGAAATAAAAACTAATTGTAATACTATGAAACCATGACGCATTTGCTCATGAACATTTAGCAAGCTCATACACCACACATAAAAAGTGAAATGAATGAGGCATGTGGAGAAAATGCAACATCTAAATCAAATAATTTTAGCATGTCAAAGTCATATTTATGTGTATAAAATATATTTTCCCAACAATAAAATTGTGGCTAGTGAAAAAGGCGAGTGGCTAGTGATGTTGGAAAACTACTAGCCACCGTGGCTGGTGATCAAAAAAGTTAATGTCAAGCCCTGTACACATATATACACATATATCTGTGATCGGGAGTTTTCCCCGGTGGTCAGTATGCAAATATTTATTTAAATTACGAAAATTATAATTTTACATCACTTTTCTACATCGATGGATCAGTGACCGCACGGGCATTCCTGACAAAGAGTGTGTGTTTGTGTGCATGTAAATGTATTATCCACCCTCCTGTTTAATTTGATCTAATCCATGTCCTGAAACACACCTCCTCGCCTGCTTTCTCATTCTAACAGAGGGAGCGATTCGTTTGTGAATGAATCTCCGTTATGAACGACTCGTTCACTTAGCTGACAATAATACACGTTTCTGGCAGCGCAGCGTCTTGTTGTCATATTTCATTTACGTTGTTTGATGATTTTATTCAACAAAACTAGCAAAAACCTGGTATTTAGAGTGAATTGGTGCTACTTTGCCTTATAATCAGTGCAGTAAGTGACTGTATTATCATCAATAACGTTGAGCACAAAAGTTCGTAACATACAAAAACGTAAAAAACGAAATCTTACCTATGAAATGTTCAGCCTTTGTGCTTTGTTTTCTTTGTTTGCTCTTTACTACACCCGTACACAGTGCTAAAGTCCAGCATCTTCACATTGGCTTTAGTCTTCACTAAAGGGCGATTTATACTTCTGCGTCAAGTGCACGCGTATGCTACGGCGCAGCCTACACATGGACGCATAGCCCCTTGTCGTAACCGTCGGCGATGTTGACGCGCACCTCTCAAAACATGTAACGCGTACGCAAAGCACAAGCTCTGTGATTGGTCGGCTTGGTAGCGCTGATGAGTGTGGGCGGAGGTGAGAGCCGCGCACCCGATGCAGCGAGTGTTTACAAGTGTGGAGTCCCGTGAAGGAGCTCCGGATGGAGACTGTTGTTTTGTGTTTACCTCATGATTAAAGTTGTTCCACGTCCGCCGGTTCCCGCATCAAAATGAGCAAATTTGAGCCACTTGTACATTAAGGAAGTGTTCAGAAAAAACAAAACACCAGAGAAGAAACTCAACACAGAGAAACATAAACACCTACTGCCAGCTAGCGTTTTGGAAGTGTATTGCCGAGAAACAGAAACAGCGCGCACGAGTATAAATGCACGGCTACGCGCGAGGCTTGCGCCGTGGGTTACGCCGATCACTTGACGCAGAAGTATAAACCAGGCTTAAGTGTGGTTGAATGTCATTTGTCCTGGGAGCCCTGTACAAATGTGGCGGCGCTATTGACGCATGCTTAGGGTGCGTATGTGATAACTACACTGTAAAAAAAATCAGTAATTTTACGGTTTATTTCCAGCAGTTGGGGTGCCGGAAAAAAACGTAAAATAACAGACATTAAATTACAGAAATGTCCTTAAATTTGAATTGTTGGTAAATTTCTGTAATTTAATGGCCGTTTTTTTACGTTTTTTTTCTAGCACCCCAGCTGCCGGAAATAAAGCGTAAAATTACGGGATTATTTTTACAGTGTAGTGTATATATATCTATGTATGTAGTCCATATAGCGGCAGATTTGTAGTTCTTTAGTGATCTGTGTTCAGCAACCGTTAGATCGCTGGTGATCATAACACTACCTATATGTGTGTGCGCACACACAATCAACACAGCGATTCTCTGTGTTTTTCACTTGCACTCATTCACACTTCTCTCTCTCTCACACACACACACACACATGCATATATTCACCATGCACAAGTTAATGCTGGATTATTTACGACAAATACTGAAATGCAAAACACAAAAATCTGTGAAAAATTTTCCAGAACAGCATCCGGCTCAAATTAAGCATTGATGCAGCCCTAGTGTAGATGCTTTACTTCAAAACACTAGTGTGTAACACTATAAATTAATGAAATACGGGAGTTTACCCCAAAATTTTTAACTGTAAAGCTCTGGAGAATAAGAAATAAACTCAACAAATGATTAAAAACAGATTATAAATGTGTTAAAACAGGAATGAAAAAAGGAAAAGAAAGACATAATAGTGGGAATAGTTGCTTTGGTTTCTTCGTAATTTATTCAAGCATCCAGAGTGGCGGCACGGTGGCGCAGTGGTTAGCACTGAGGCCTCACAGCAAGAAGGTCACTGGTTCAAGTCCCAGCTGGATCAGTTGGTGTTTCTGTGTGGAGTTTGCATGTTCTCCCTGCGTTCGCGTGGGTTTCCTCTGGGTGCTCCGGTTTCCCCCACAGTCCAAACACATGCGCTATAGGGAAATTGATCAGCTAAATTGGCCGTAGTGTATGAGTGTGCGTGCGTGTGTGTGTGAGTGTGTGTGAATGAGTGTGTATGGGTGTTTCCCAGTACTGGGTTGCAGCTGGAAAGGCATCCGCTGTGTAAAACATATGCTGGAATAGTTGGTGGTTTATTCTGCTGTGGAATAAAGGGACTAAGCTGAAGGAAAATGAATGAATGAATGAATAAATAATGATGAATATGACAAAAGGTTTAAATATTTTGAAGTTGCTTTAACTCTTATTTTAATAAGTCAATCAGGTTTCAACTACACTTTTTAAGTTCTACAAAAGTTGAACTTAATATTTTGTGTCAGTTCGATTGATGCAAGTTGAGATGACTTGAATAGTTAATTTGGTTCAGCTAAAGAATTTAAGGCAGCAATATTTTAACAGCGTACGGCAGATAGACAAGAATGTGGAGCTGCTGATCTGCTTTGTGTCCGCATGAAAGGTTAATCTCTGCTTCATTATTCTGTTGTTCAGTAGCAGATGGAGCTTCAGTCCGGCCGGAAACACAGATTTACCTCCGTCACACTTTCTGTAAACAAAAGCAGAAGAATTAGCCTCGTTTAACATTGTTTTATTAGTCCCTAAAGATATCATTCTTGGAAATAAATGCTGCCACATACATAACAGAAAACATAGAGTCCAACATATACGGTTGAAGTCAAAATTAGTTATTTGTTTTCCACATATTTCCAAAATGATGTTGAACTGATTGAGGAATTTTTCACAGTATTTCCTATAATATTTTTTCTTCTGGAGAAAGTCTTATTTGTTTTATTTCAGCTAGAATAAAATCAGTTTTTAATCGTTTTAAACCCATTTTAAGGTCAATATTATTAGCCCCCTTCAGCAATATTAGTTTTGGATTGTCTCCAGAACAAACCACTGTTATACAATGACTTGCCTAATTACCCTAACTTTACCCTAATTACCCTAGTTAAGCCTTTAAATGTCACTTTAAGCTGAATACTAGTGTCTTGAAGATGTCAGGTTATTTCCATACACACTTTGTTCCTGATTTATTAATTTTTAGATTAGAGTCATAAAAAAAGTCATTAAACTAAAGTCAAATCTCATGTTTTTTTTACTGAAACTCTGGGTAAAAATTGTTCTTGTTTGCAATATATATACAGTTGCAATCAGAATTATTGAACCCCCTTTGAATTAAATTTTCTTTTTTAAATATTTCCCAAATGATGTTTAACAGAGCAAGGAAATTTTCACAGTATGTCTGATAATATTTTTTCTTCTGGAGAAAGTCTTATTTGTTTTATTTTGGCTAGAATAAAAGCAGTTTTTAATTTTTTAAAAGCCATTTTAAGGTCAATATTATTAGCCCCTTTAAGCTATTATTTTTTCAATAGTCTACAGAACAAACCATCATTATACAATAACTTGCCTAATTACCCTAACCTGCCTAGTTAACCTAATTAACCTAGCGAAGCCTTTAAATGTCACTTTAAGCTGAATATAGTGTCATGAAGAATATCTAGTCTAATATTATGTGCTATCATCATGACAAAGGGAAAAGAAATCACTTTAAAATAAAATTTAATATATATATAATTAATAAGTTAATAGGTAATTAATAGTTAGTGGTTGGGTTTAGGCATTAGGTGGGATTAGAAATGTAAAATGGATCATTCTTTATAAGTGCTAATAAACAGTTCATATCTTAATAATAGGCAGGTAATAACCCAGTAGTTACTTAAAGGGATAGTTCACCCTAAAATAAAAAATCTTCTTAATTAACTCACCTACAGGTCATTTGAGATGTACAGGTGACTTTATTTCTTCAGTAGAACATGAGTTTTTAATGTGATTTATGTGATGACATTGAATGTATTTGTGTTGCTTGTTTTTCTGTGATGTGTGTAATGTGAATGCTGATGTGGTTGTGTGGTGAAGCCAAAGATAAATTTCCATTTGTGTACAATAAAGAAAGTAAAGTAATAATGGGCAGGCAATAAGCTAGTAGTTACTTAAAGGGATAGTTCACCCAAAAATGTAAATTTTCTGTTCATTACCTCACCCAAAGTTCATCCGAGATGAAGGGGACTTAATGGTCACACTTTATTTTGACGGTCCGTTTGTTGAATTTAAGTTACATTGCAACTAATTATCATTAGATTATAAGTAGACTGTTAGGTTGGGGTTAGGGTTGGGTTTGGGGTTAGGGTTAGTGTAAGTTTACATGTACTTGTCAGTTAAATGTCTGTTGAAGGACTGTTAAATGTCAGTGTCAACAGATATTAAGTAGACAGTCTACTAATACTCAAATGGACCATCAAAATAAAGTGTTACCGACTTAATTTCTTCAGTAGGACATTAAAGCAGATTTTGAGCTGAATCTGTTGTTCTTGGTGAATATATAATGGCAGTGAATGGTGACAGGTTTTTTAGATTAAAAATAAACGCATACAAACAAGTCCAAATCAAAAGCAATGGCTCCTGATGACACACTGAGGTCCTGTGAAGCGAAATGATCACTCTGTGTAAGAAATTGAACATTATTTACAGTATTATTAGCTTTGATCCTCAGCCTGGTCAAACAGATCTCCACGCATGTCTGATACACATGATACTCAAGTACTTTACTGTTTATGTTTTGGACATTTTTATTATTTTTAATAGGTTTATTTGGTGTTTAAATCTAAGTTTTAATGCTTTTTTGAACATATAACTTGAACAAGTTAAACACTTAAAACGACACGTTTATTTCAGCCCATGTTAAGTATATTTTAAGTAATCAAAATGTTTAGTTTCAGTTTTTGTCACTGATAAAGAATTTTCCATAAACTCTTGACCTGAAATACACTTGTTTTGTTTTTGTGTGATTTACCATGATATTTCTTATTGCATATGTACATTCCTAAAGCAATATTTATGGTACAGTGTAAATTTGATGGTCTTTTATGCACCCGGTGTACTACAGTATATTGTGTTTCTCCTTTGTGTTGCACAGGGACATTAATATGGTGGATATTGTAACGCAAACAATGCCAGCAGAAAGTGACGTACACGTGGCCAGGAACTTTCTCACCAAGATTTTGAGAAGTTCTATGAGGTATCGTGCAGCTGTGGGCATCTCCCATATGAAAAAACACTGTAGTAAATACTGTTTTTGAACCATACTGTAGTAAAGTAGTTAATTGTGAGGATTCTATAGTTGCTATGGCAATACAATAACTATAGTAATTGACCTGTTGTGGCGATTCTATAGTTGCTATGGCAATACAATAACTATAGTAATTGACCTGTTGTGGGGATTCTATAGTTGCTATGGTAACACAACTACTATAGTAATTGATCTATTGTGGGGATTCTATAGTTGCTATGGTAACACAACTACTATAGTAATTGACCTGTTGTGAGGATTCTATAGTTGCTATGGTAACACAACTACTATAGTAATTGATCTATTGTGGGGATTCTATAGTTGCTATGGTAACACAACAACTATAGTAATTGACCTGTTGTGGGGATTCTATAGTTGCTATGGCAATACAATAACTAGTAATTGACCTGTTGTGGGGATTCTGTAGTTGCTATGGTAATACAACAACTATAGTAGGGCTGGATGATTTGGCCTAAAATCAAAATCTCGATTCAACATTTTGCCTCGGTTACGATTAATGAGCGATTATTTTATTTATTTATTTCATGTTTTTGCCCTCATAGTTCACTGACAAGTTTTGTACATTAAATATGTTCCCATATTACAAGTGAGAGATTTTTAAATGAAGGGTGCATTACTTGATTTTAAAATAATTGAAGGAAACACACAATCTGTGATTATTTATTGAACATCGTAATAGAAAATGTGCCATCTCAAGGCATCTCTGGCACAGCTTCCAATCATCATCAATGTGGTGCAAACGTGCGACGTGTAGTTACATTTTTTGAGAGGTGCACAGGTATACGAGCTCGCGAAGGCTGCGCCGGACCATACCCGTTTGTTCAACGCAGAAGTATAAATCAGCCTTCACAGAGCGGGGTCACGTAACTCCACACACGTTAGGGAAAGTAATTGAAAAAATTAAATTGATTATAGTTTCTGAATGTCAATTTTGATTACTTTTTGATTAATTTCCCAGCCCTAAACTATAGCAATCCATCTGTTGATTCTATAGTTGCGATGACAATACAATAACTATAGAAATTGATCTGTTATGGTGATTCTATAGTTGCCATGGCAACGCCACAAATATATTAATTGATCTAATGTGGTGATTCTACAGTTGCTATGGCAATACAACAAATATATTAATTGATCTAATGTGATTCTACAGTTGCTATGTCAATACAACAACTATAATAATCGATCTGTTGTGGTGATTCTGTAGTTGCCATGGCAATGCAACAACTATAGTAATCGGTCTATTGTGGTGATTCTATAGTTGTCATGGCAATACAACAAATATATTAATTGATCTAATGTGGTGATTCTACAGTTGCTATGGCAATACAGCAACTATAGTAATCGATCTGTTGTGGTGATTTTGTAGTTGCTATGGCAATGCAACAACTATAGATATCGATCTGTTGTGGTGATTCTATAGTTGCTATGGCAGTGCAACAACTATAGTAATCGATCTGTTGTGGTGATTCTATAGTTGCTATGGCAGTGCAACAACTATAGTAATCGATCTGTTGTGGTGATTCTATAGTTGCTATGGCAGTGCAACAACTATAGTAATCGATCTGTTGTGGTGATTCTATAGTTGCTATGGTAACGCAACAACTATAGTAATATTGATTCAATGCTGTAGTTAATACTACAGTACGTTAGAGGGTTTGTTAAAGGGATAGTTAACCCAAAATGAAAATTCTGTCATCATTTACTCAGCCTTTGCTTGTTTCAAACCTTTTTTAGTTTCTTTCTTCTTCACACAAAAGAAGATATTTTAAAAAACGTTGGAAACTTGTAAGCATTGACTGCCATAGTATGTGTTTTTCCTACTATGAAGGTCAATGAATACAGGTTTTCAGCTGTCTTCAAAATATCTTTTGTGTTTAAGAAACTAAAGAAAGTCAAACAGGTTTGGAACAAGGAAGAAGTGAAGTAAAGGATGACAGCATTTTCATTTTTGGGAGAACTATCCCTTTGACAAAGAGTTGTAAATACTATACATTTTACTATAGTATGGTTCAAAAACACCTTAGCATTTGCTATAATTTACTATAGTATTTTTTTAATGTGGGCTGTCTTGTGACCCTGTAGTTTTCACCCATCCGTCCCTATCAGACCCGAGTCTCACACTTTTAGCCATGTGGCGTCTTAGCTGTAGCTGTGCTGCTCACGTGCAAGACTGGGATTATATTCTTAAGCTGATTATCATGCTGTCATTTTCACTGGCTTCTGTAGAACCTGTGAGCATCACACCAGCATCTTCAGTGTTTCTTGCTGTCTTGTTGATAAATGCAAAATAAACATATATTCTGCTTGTTTTGTCTTAATATGACCCCCCCCCCCCACCTCTCCATTTCACCTTGCATGCATTACAGGAAAAACCGCTTCAAAGGGTATGTTGCTTACTGTTAAATGAATGATTATCATTAAAGGAGTCATGAACTGTGTCTTTTTTTATTTTGGCACTGTTCTCTGGGGTCTGTTATCAAGATTTTAAATAAAAACTTAGAGGTCATTTAGAAGTAATTGACTATTTTTATGTGCTGTTTTTGACCCTTGTGTTCTGTTTGAGTGGGCGTGGCCAATTGTAGACTCAAGTAAACGCCCACTTTTCTGATAGGCTGACAGTTTTGCATATTAACAGAAATAAATATGCAGTGTTGTAGAAGTGTGTGTCGATCATCTGTGGTAGTGGAGATATTATTACATCATATAGTAGAACATTCCAGCACCTGTTTTGCCTTCAGTATAAGCTGATTTTAGAGGAACCACAAAGTGTTTCTGAAACTTACAAGATGTTTTTATAATACTCTATGAGCTCAAAAGAGTTTTGGTTTCTCAGTTCATGATCCCTTTAAATTATCTTGTGGAAAAGGAATTAGTTGCTACTCTTTCACAATGGCCTAATTTGAAGCCATGGTCATTTTGTCTGTTTGTATTTCAGGAGGAATGAATCTTCATGTAGACCCCATTCGTGGCACTCTGCTAAACCCTCGGAAAGCTCCAACCCAAACGACTCCAAATCTGAAACCAACCCAGCACCTGACCCCACTTGGCAGACAAAATATGATCCAGGGTGAGATTCTGAGTATGCATATGCAATTGATGTATAAACTGAACTCAGTCAGCATTATTAATTATAATTGTTTCTCACCAGGTCACCCACAAAAGAATTCACCAGCTGTTGGGGACAGACCAATCTACGACAAGCGTCCTGCCAGTTCAGCTCTGTCAGAAATATGGAAAGTGTAGAGCCCTCATCTCATGCTTTCTCGAAGGAACAACCTTTACCAAGCAAACCCAATGGGGGAGCAGATCACGAGGTGCTTGAAAGTGCAATCAGCAAACCTACTTTGGCAGGCACAGCTGATCATAGTGCTCCTCGGGGTGCCATTCCCACAGAAGGGGTGTTTTACAGAGGCGATCTAGCAGTTCCCAGTGACTGCCACAGATACCTGCAGATCCCCATGGGCAATGGGGGACGAGTGAGTCCCAGTGTAGAGGAGCAATCTAGCTCCAGACTCTCCTCTACTGGGAGATCAAACCATAGACCTGTGTGGCATATTCCAGAGAATAAGGTGTCCAGTTCTGAAGCTCCTCCTGCTCCTCCCTTGCGGAGTGATAGTTTCACTGCCACCAGAGCTCATGAGAAGAGTTTGGTGGGATCGTTCCCTGAGGGACATACTGTATATCCACTACAGAAACCTCCCTGTAGAGCTGTGGACAGACAATTAGATGAAGTGAGACACAGCTACAATCCACCTCCAAAGAAGGACTACCTTGAGCCATACCTTCCAGTTGAGGACTTCCCAAATCAGCTAAACCCTACCAAACTCTTCTCCCTGTCAAGCACTGATGTAAGACAAGGCCAGAATCCATTTGCTTATGAGTTTCAGCATCAGAGACAGCACAGTGATGATAGTCCCTTTTCTGTGTATCCCAACTCTACATGTTCATCAAAGTCTCAGAGTGTTGGAAGCTACTACCGAAGCTTGCAAGATTTGCCTAATAATGTTAGCAATCGAAACAAAACTAGAACAAGCACAGTCTTTGATCCCAACCATGATGGCCAAGCTCATTTCCGTTACTACTGCATCACTGCCCAACAGCCATCCCTGGAATCATCTTCTCATGGTCGGATGGTAGATGAACGAAGTTCTGAAATTGGAAAAACACAAGGTGCCACAGATAGAAGCTTTGTAGGCTCTCAAAAGGTTATGAAGGCAAAGCATCCCCAACTGTACCTCAGTTTACCTGAGAACAAGAGTTCCAATGGTTACAACAAACAGTCCATCAGTCCACTTTCAGCTCAAGCTGTGTCCCCAGTATCAAATAATTTGATTTCAAAGCCTAGTTCTGTGCAAAGAGAGACTCAAAAAAAGAAAGATAAGCCTCAGCCTTCCAGGCATGTTTCAAACCACCAGACCTCTATGTACACTTACCAACATGACAATCCATGGATCAGCAAGCAGGATCTCAAGATCTGTCCACACAAAACCCCCTTGTTGCATTCTTTGGCCCAGGAGAGTAAGAAAATGGCAGAAAATGCTATCACAACAGCCTCCAAAGGAGGTAGTCAAGAATCAACTGATGCCAGCAGTGGTAAGCTGGCAAGACGAAGTGACAGATATGCCACAACTTTACGCAAAGAGATTCAAAAGAAGAGGGCTCAACTTCAAAAAAGCAGAAGTGCAGCTACCTTGACCTGTTCAACTGAAGTTGAGGAGGACTCTGACATATGGAAGTCTAATGAAACCTCCACGTCCTCTTCTGATGGTTCATTTACTAACACTTACAAGGATCATCTGAAGGAAGCCCAGGCCAAAGTTCTACAGGCTACATCATTTATGAGGAGAGATCTGGAGCTTCCTGGGAATGAAGTTGTGTCTGCTCAAGTTCCCAAAAGACCTGGGCAAGTCACCCGCATTGGAGGTCGTAAACGCTTTCCCATGGATAAAAAAATACATTCCTTCTCTGAACCGGACAAGATCAATGAGGTTGGAGTTGAAGATAAAGCAGGTGGGTCTTTTGCAGACCGATACAAGTTCTTTGAAGGTTCTGGCAAAGCAGTTGTCCAAAAGCCCATTTCAAAGCAATCCCTGCTTAGTCCTGCTGTAGACCACAGTAATAGAAAGACTGGAGAGGGTGAAAGCATCCCTCGAGTTCTGTTAAAGCAAAGTAAATCAAGCCATTCTGACCTTAATACAGATGAGCAACAAAGGCTTGGTACATTTGCAGAGTATGAAGCTACATGGAACTTGCAGAAGAAGCAAGTGGAGAGAAGAACCACAGGCAGATACCATTCAGCTGAAAATATTTTGGACTCAGGACTGGAGGAATCCAACAGTGCACTGTGTGTGCATGAAAGATCCCGCTCCTCACCTTCTGCTGACTTCTATGGACAGGTAAGAGGAAAGTTTGGTTGTAATGTTTGGCAGTAGTTGTAAACGGCAGTTGGGCCCTAATGGTTTAAAAACATTGGACTTGTAAGGTTGTAGATTCAGTTCCTAGTACTGGCAGAAGTTGTAGGTGGGGGGAATATATTAACAGTGCTCTCTTCCATTCTCAATAACCACCACCGAAGCACTCTTCAGCAACAGAACTAATCCCTAATTGCTTACTGGGTACTATAGCAAAGTATGTACAATAACTTAGATGGGCTGGTAAGGGTTACCATATTTTGCCAATAAATCATTTAATTTAAAATACTGATCTTAAAAAGGATAGTTCCCCCAAAAATAAAATGTATCTCATTGACTACCCTCATATCGATCTAAACCTGAGAACTTCGTTCATTTTTGAAATACAAAATAAAATATTTTTGGATAAAATCCAAGAGCTCCTTATCCGTCCATAGATAGCCAGAGTCGCGCACAAAAAAATATGATTCAACTGTTTCTTCTCCTCAGTGTCACTATTAAATCTTTGACATTATTTTTGTTTTTTCAAATTCACATTCCTTTCAGAAACTCCCTCTGCCACCCAGAAAGTTACCTTTGGAATCTCCACCTGAAGCCAAAGACCAACAGGAGGCTCATATTTCCAGGTTAGCAATTCTTGTTTTAACTTACCTTCCATTTAAGGCAAGTAGGGGTGAAATATGAAATGACTGATAATGTGTATTTTCACATCACAGTGTATCCGAAAAGGAGCACAGTGCACTTAATATTTCCAAGTCTCAAGAGTCCATCACACTGAGCATTCTGGACAATTCAGTTGAACCTCTTGGATACAACCAGAAATCCAGATCTGACACCAAGCAGCCAGCACCGCTTACTTCACAAAATCTCCAGGTTCCCATGTCAGAGCAACTCTTTTCCAAAAACAAAGGTCTTGAACCACAAGACAAAGAACTGGAAACCACCTGCCCAATCACGGCTTCTCTAGAAGTCAGGGTTCAGACCTTTTTACCAGAGCCAACACAAGAACCCCTGAGACTCAATACTTCAGAACATCTGGAGGGAGACATGCATCAGACTGGACAAGTGGATGAGCACAAATCAGAGAGGATGTTATCTCCTATTCCACATATTTTAGCTGGTTCCCCCATCTCTCCCAAACAGAAGGCTGACCTGACGGTAACCTCAGCCAGCAGAACACGTTCTCCTTCTCCTCAGTTCTTTCCACAGAGGCTCACAGATGAACCTCCTGCAAATGTGTACAAAAAGGATCCATGCAGGTAACTTCAATATTTGATATTTACAGGACAATAATCTAAGGTCTTTTAAACGGGTTAGTTCACCCCAAAATGAATATTCTGTTATTAATTAGTCACCCTCATGTCATTCCATTCCCCTAAATGAAGATATTTTAGATTAAATCTGAGAGCTTCCTTATCCTCCATAGAAAGCAATGGTTTTGAGAAGCTCAATATTTAGAAAAGGAACCAAAAGCATTGTGAAAACATTCAGTGTGACTTCAGTGCTGCAACTAGAATCATATGAAGCTCTTGAAGTAAATTTTTATTTTCTAAATCTATGTTAAGACACATTTATCAGGGTGAGTGTAGGGCCCTATGAATCTGCCGTTATATGTCTTTGGAAACAGGTGATAGGTAAAGGCAAAGGGGTCATAAAAGAGCATGAGAGAGGACTTGGGGATACAAGGCAGAACCATCTGTGTCAGAAAAGCATGAAATGTATGCAACATATGTTGAAACTGTCATGTATGTTTGAAAAGATACATACTGTATGGGAGAGAAGAGTACAGTTTAAATGTTTGAAACATAGATACTAGTCATGATCACCAAATGTGAACTCTATGCATAAAAACAGTGATGAATATATTACATTTGTACGTTATAAGGGCCAACAAGAAGAGGGGGCTTTAAATAGGGGTCGTAAAGTAGTAGGAGCGGGGAGAGACCTGTTGAACTAGTAAACAGCTGTGAAAACACAAAGGTGGGAGGAAGCAAGGATAAAGGGTACAGCAAATGTGAGGGACATGGGATTTGTCCTGGGGAGAGACTGAGATGGGTCTGCTCCAGGCTGTCTCTGCTTTTTTGGAAAATATTCCAATAAAGTATATTCTTCTGATATTCATAACCTCCAGACTGAGTTTGATTCATTAAGAGAAAAGTCGAAAATCACGACACTCTAAGAACACTTTTGTGCACCAAAATAACTATTAAAAACAACCTTGTTTGCCAATGTCTTCCATATCAGATTGGGGTATGCATTTGCTATGCGAAACTACAATGCTTGTGTGTTCTGGTGCAATTCATGACTTTTATTTAGTGGCTAATTCGTATTCATTTGCATGATCTCATTTGTACATTTTAGTACAATTGCTCATTGCTCATTAGGGATGGGATTTGGGTGCACACCTCCCTTTAAAAATCAAACATTTTCATACAAATAAAATGATATAAACTCATATGATTTAGCCACTTTTCTGACAATACATAAAATAGTTACCTCATGAGATTGGGCTGGTCATATTGCCTTTAATAAATGCAAACCCTGAAGCAAACAGTGTCAAAAAGGTGTTCTTGGAGCTTTGTATTATTATAGTTGAACCACTGAAAACACATGGACGGTCTTGACAATGTTTTTGGTTTGAGCATCTCGGGACCCTTGCTGGCTATAATGGATAAGAGAGCTCCGGGATTTCATCTAAAATGTCTTCAATTGATTTTCTCTCTGGGTTTGGAAGGTCTCTGGGTTTGAAACAGCTCGAGGGTGAGTACTTAACAGAATTTTTACATTTGGGTGAACTAACTCTTTTAAAGACATAGTTCACCCAAAAATTAAAATTGTCAACATTAATCACCCTTCACTTGCTTGAAAACTGCTTGTCTTTCTTCTGTTGAACATAAAGAAGGCTGGAAGACATTGACTTCCATATTATTTGCTTTTCCTGCTATGGTTTGAAGCTTTGTTCAAAATATCTCCTTTAATGTTCAGTGTTCAGAATAAAGAAACTCATATAGAGGGAGAGTAAATAGTGAGTACATTTTCAATTTTGGGTGAACTATCTCCAAGTTAGTCCAATCTTCATTTCCAAACTATGAATAACTTGTTTTGTATTTTAGTAGTCAGGTGGAAGAAACATCTGAGCCAAACACTCCTGGCAGAAAGGTCCCCATACAGATTGTTTGTACAGAAAATGGTTCAGAGAGAGACATCCGAAACTATCTGCTACACTCGGAACCATCTGAAGAGCCTCAAACTGGCCAGCTAAAAATCCTAGAATCTTCAGAGCAATGCAAGTCACCATTCATCGCCTACTCAAGCCTGGATCCCAACAGAAACACAAAACAAACTGAAGAACCAATATTAGACCACACCGAATCAATGAGGAGCAACGGTGTGAGCGAACACTCTGAGGAGGACCTGAAGCGAGAGGAGCTGGCCAGAGATATAATGGGGAAAGACAGGAGTCTGGTGGATATCCTGGACCAGAGAAAGATGAGGACCACCATGGATCTGATGGAGGGATTATTTCCACAGGGCGAACAGATACTGGAGGGAGCACAGCAGAGGAGGAAAGCGGTGTCCAAACAGTCGTCTCCTAAAATTACACAACAGAGGTACACCACTGACACTACGAAAACAGGATAAACATTTCCTAGTCACTTTCACTTGTCATATACACTCTATAAGGCACCAATATGAACCCCTTTGTTACTAATATATAACTTTAAAGTACCAATACGGATCCTTTGGCTTCTAATATATAACTTTGAGGCATCAATACAGACCCTTTGTGTACTAATAATATATAACTTTAAGGTATAATATGGACCACCAACATGGACTTTTAGGTATTAAAATACATTTTCAAGACACCAATATGAAAGTTTGAGGTGTTAATATATAATTTTCAAGGCACCAATATGGACTTTTAGGTGCTAATATATAACTTTAAGGCCCAAATAAGGACCCTTAGGGTGCTAATATATAATCTTAAGGCACCAGTATGGACTTTTTCAGTGCTAATATGTATATTTAAGGTACCAATATGGACTTTTTAGGTGATAATATATAACTTTAAAGCACAAATAAGGACCCTTAGGATGCTAATATATAATTTTAAGGCACCAATATGGACCGTTAGGTGCTAATGTATAATTTTAAGCACCAACATGGACCTTCTGCGTACTAATATGTAGTTTTAAGGCACCAATATAGACTTTTTATGTGCAAATAATATCATTTTAAGGCAACAATATGTTGTTTTTAGCTGTTAATATGTCATTTGATGGCAGCAGCATGGACTTTTTAATGTGATAATATATAACTTGAAGGCACCAATGCAGACTTTTTGTTCACTAATATATATTTTCAAGGCACCAATATGGACTTTTTAGGTACTAATATACATTTTCAAGGCACAAATAAGAACCCTTTGGGTACTTAATCTGTTTTTACATGTTTATCATTCATTCATTTTCTTTTCGTCTTAGTCCCTTTATTAATCTGGGGTCGCCACAGCGGAATGAACCGCCAACTTATCCAGCATGTTTTTACGCAGCGGATGCCCTTCCAGCTGCAACCCATCTCTGGGAAACATCCATACACACTCAAACACTACGGACAATTTAGCCTACCCAATTCAGCTGTACCGCATGTCTTTAGGCTGTGGGGGAAACCGGAGCAAACCCACACAAACGCAGGGAGAACATGCAAACTCCACACAGAAATGCAAACTGACCTAGCCGAGGCTCGAACCAGCGACCTTCTTGCTGTGAGGTGACAGCACTACCTACTGCGCCACTGCGTCGCCATGTTTTTATTATTTGTTTTTATTTTTCTTATACTTGTCTCTTTTATTCTTGTTTATGTAAAGCACTTTGAATTGCCACGGTGTATGAAATGTGCTATAGAAATAAACTTGCCTTGCCTTACTAATTTATCATTTTAAGGCACAATTTTGTATTTTTTGGTGCTAATATATATTTTTAAAGCACCAATATGAACTTTTTAGGTGCTAAAATATAACTTTAAGGCACACACACACACACACATTTTATTCTGTGAAGTACTGATGATAATTCTGCCACATTTTAAATAAAACATGTTAGCTTTTTTGCATAAAATAAAAAAATGCCATGTGTTCAGACATGTTCAGACATGTTTACATTAAATGTGTGACAACACTATACCTATGTTTTAAGAATAACAAAATCAATATTTTGTGGAATAATCACAATTTTTAATCACGAAAATTCCTACTAATTGTTATTTTCTGGAAAAATGCTTTAAATCCATTTTTTCAGCATCAGTATGTAAATGCTTCAAAGTCCATCAGCCTGAGTTACAGTGTTTGTTTTCTCCTTAACTCCTCCTTAACTCCTTAATTACAGGATTTAAAGTCAAACCTGCTCACTACTGCCCTCTACTGACAAACACACACACATACATATAACCTATACAGTGTGCTTAAGCATGACTAAACTGTATTTATCTGTAGATTTTCCCTATTAGTGACTGACTAATGTTTGTTTCTTCAGGGTGGAGGAGAGTCTGTCTTCATCGGTCTCATTAGTCAGCAGTTCGTCATATTACAGCACATCTGCACCCAAAGCAGAGCTGCTCATTAAGATGAAGGACATGCAGGAGCAGGACTCAGAGGACGAGCTCACTACTGACCTGTCCAGCAAGAAGGTGCTCGCTTTATTTACAATTTAGTGCATTATTGCATCCAGAGTGTGAATTACAGGACCTTCTAATTAAGCTTGATTCCCTTTACAAAACAAGATGTTGTGGGGGTGTCCTCTTTATATAGTGGAAAATAGTTTGCAGTATACATGCGTTCTGATTGCCTACAACTGGAATTGATTGATTTTCTCATTTAATAATCTGATGTTTCTGTCATTTCTGTGCGTCTCCAGCAAGAGCTGATGGAGAGTTTGAGCAAGAAGCTGCAGGTTCTTCGAGAGGCTCGTGAAAGCCTGCAGGAGGACGTTCAGGATAATAACGCTCTGGGAGAAGAAGTGGAAGTCACCGTTCAGAGCGTCTGCAAAGCCAATGAGCTGGAGAAGTTTCGCATGTTTGTGGGAGATCTGGATAAAGTGGTCAGTCTGTTACTGTCTCTGTCTGGGCGGCTGGCACGAGTGGAAAACGCCCTCGATAACCTGGAGGAGGGAACATCAGCCGACGAGAAGGTGTTTTAATTCAGCTTGTTTTACTATTCATTTTAAGTAATATATGTGTACAGTTGCAATCAGAATTATTCAACCCCCTGATTTATTACCCCCCTGTTTATTTTTTCCCCAATTTCTGTTTTACGGAGAGAAAATTTTTTTCAGCACATTTCTAATCATAATAGTTTTAATAACTCATCTCTAATAATCTCTAATAATAATGATTTATTTTCTCTTTGTCATGATGACAGTAAATAATATTTGACTAGATATTCTTCAAGACACTTCTATACAGCTTAAAGTGACATTTAAAGGCTTAACTAGGTTAATTAGGTTAACTAGGCAGGTTAGGGTAATTAGGCAAGTTATTGTATAATGATGGTTTGTTCTGGAGACTATTGAAAAAATATATAGGTTAAAGGGGCTAATAATATTGACCTTAAAATGGTGTTTAAAAAATTAAAAACTGCTTTTATTCTAGCCGAAATAAAATAAATAAGACTTTCTCCAGAAGAAAAAATATTATCAGACATACTGTGAAAATTTCCTTGTTTTGTTAAACATCATTTGGGAAATATTTTAAAAAGAAAAACACAATTCAAAGGGGGGCGAATAATCCGATTGCAACTGTATATATATTGCAAACAAGAAGAATTTTTACCCAGAGTTTCAGTAAAAAAAACATGAGATTTGACTTTAGTTTAATGACTTTTTTATGACTCTAATCTAAAAATGAATAAATCAGGAACAAAGTGTGTACGGAAATAACCTGACATCTCCCAATTTTTTGTTTTTATTATTATTTATTTATTTTTCTTATTCATCATTCAGTTTTTCATTCATTCATTCATTTTCTTTTCGGCTTAGTCCCTTTATAAATCTGGGGTCGCCACAGCGGAATGAACCGCCAATTTATCCAGCATATGTTTTACGCAGCGGATGCCCTTCCAGCTGCAACCCAGTACTGGGAAATCATTCAGTTTTTATTACATTCAATTTATTTATTTATTTTTTCTGGGAATGTGTAAATAATTCTTATGTAATATGACGATTTAGTAATATTGTTTACAGATATTTTGAATTTAAGTCTTCTGTTTTTCTCTTTTCACAAACAATAAAGAGAATGTTAAAAAAAAAACTCAAAATTTAAATAAATATGTTAAAACTTGCTGTCCAATAAAAATTTGGAGACATTTTGACTAAATTAATCTGAATGAGTTCAATAATTTGTTAAAACAAAACCTATATAACTATAGTAACCCTTTTTCTAAATGTGTGTATATTTCAAAAGTGTACTATACTGTATATATGAGCAATATCACACGGGTAGCAGTGCGATATGGCTGTATATGAGCACTGTTGCTAACTATTTTCAACGAAAAGGCGCTATGCTCTGCCCGAAAAGTCGCTAAAAGTCGCTAGATTACGTCATACGCTAATTTGCATATTACTGACGTCATCACGTTCTACCATTTCTGTTTAACAGCCTATGGTAAATAAATGGGGTATTATATTTGCACTACGCTTTATGCAAGCATGTCAATTTAACTAAATTGATCGCTGTTTGAATACAGTATATCATTATAGATAAGTAATTTGCAGTAATCTCTCAGACATAATAAACTCAAACAAGTTCTGAAACTCTCACTTAAAACATCTCTGATTGTGAACAAGAAAAGAATAAACGGTCAAATCAAATTGTTAAAATAAAGGAGAAGCAGATCGGTTTGACTGTACAAGGGAAATACCTTCACACTGCCGGTGCTAAATCATTTGCCGTCGGTACGCAGAGGGGTGATCTGCTGTCAGGCTGCAGGTGGGAGAGACTGCTGTATGAGGACTGGGACGCCTGTCAGTGCTCTGAGGCGGGGGAGGGGCCGGCGGCATCACCCGCAGCTCGTTGAGAAGAGTAGGAACGGTACAGTAATGGACAAACGACAGTCTATAAAAATCTCCAGTAACACACAAAAAAGTCGCTAGATTTGTCGCTAGTCGCTTTTTGAAAATTTGTCGCTAGGGGGGTCTGAAAAGTCGCTAAATCTAGCGACAAAGTCGCTAAGTTGGCAACACTGGTATATGAGCACTGGTGGGAAGTGTGCGTTGGCTTAAGGCTGATTTATACTTCTGCGTCAAGCGCACGCGTATGCTACGGCGCAGCCTACGGCGCAGCCTACGTGTGGACGCATAGCCCCTCTCCGTGGCCGTCGGCGACGTTAACGCGCACCTCTCAAAAAATGTAACGCGTAGCGCAAGCTCTGTGATTGGTCGGCTTGGTAGCGCTGACGAGTGTGGGCGGAGGTGAGAGCCGCGCGCCAGATGCAGCGAGTGTTTACAAGTGTGGAGTCCCGTGAAGGAGCTCCGGATGGAGACTGTTGTTTTGTGTTTACCTCATGATTAAAGTTGTTGCACGTCCGCCGGTTCCCGCCTCAAAATGAGCGAATTTGAGCCACTTGTACATTAAGGAAGTGTTCAGAAAAAACAAAACACCAGCGAAGAAACTCAACACAGAGAAACATAAACACCTACTGCCAGCTAGCATTTCGGAAGTGTATTGCCGAGAAACAGAAACAGTTTGCACGAGTATAAATGCACGGCTATGTGCGAGGCTTGCGCCGTGGGTCACGCCGATCGCTTGATGCAGAAGTATAAACCAGGCTTAAGTGTTCCACCAGTGACGATATGCAGCCATAGTGCACTGCTATGAGTGTGATATTGCGTTTATACAACAGTTCGACGGCATAATTGTGTGTATACAAAAGAAAATCAAACACAGAGAGTCTCAAAAACCCTTTTGTAAGAGGAACTACTTTCTTCCATCGTTCATTCACTTCTGCAGCTGACATCAGAACAGCAGAAGCCATTACTAATTCACCAACGTCACTTTAGAGCTAGTGTTTGAATGATTCTCTAGCGTAATGTCTAAAGGGATGACAAAGCAGCTGATTTTGCTCACATTTTAAGATTATAAGGCTGAAGAGCATGAAATGACATCAGTCTACAGAGATTTCCCAGTACGTCTCTGTTGCAATCAGGAGATCACAATAATCAACCCTGAAAAAGCCAAAGCAAACCCTAGCAGATTACTATGGTATAAATACAGCACTACAACATACAAATGAGAGAGATCGACTTAGAAAGTCACTTACCAGTTTAATAATGATTTATTCAGCTGGAGTTTGAAACATACTTATTAAGGACTTATTATGCTGTCTCTGTCGCCATCTTGTGGCAGAACATCAACTGTCTTTACTCTGCTCAGTATGACAGGCTGATGGCGGCCGACGCGTTGAATCTCCAAAATTATTTATATTTTAGAATAGGCACTAATCCTTATAAATAAACTGCATTGTTGCAATCTAAACAACTATATTCTCGACTAAAAAAAGCCTCAAGTACATGATGTTGTCCAACAGCAGCAATATTTGTCAAAATGTAGTGAGTTTATTGATCTGCTGTCACTCTGTGGGCGGAGTAATACACAAGGGTGAAGAGGCTGTACGAGTGCTGTTATTGCAGAATATTGCACGGCTATCAGCCAATCAAATTCGAGAACCACACAGAACTATAATATACAACAGTGTATATGTATATATATATATATTATACAACATATATTATATTATACAACAATTCTGTATGGTTCTCGAATTTGATTGGCTGATAGTATATATACAGGGAGTGCAGAATTATTAGGCAAGTTGTATTTTGAGGATTAATTTTATTATTGAACAACAACCATGTTCTCAATGAACCCAAAAAACTCATTAATATCAAAGCTGAATATTTCTGGAAGTAGTTTTTAGTTTGTTTTTAGTTTGAGCTATTTTAGGAGGATATCTGTGTGTGCAGGTGACTATTACTGTGCAGAATTATTAGGCAACTTAACAAAACACAAATATATCCCCATTTCAATGATTTATTTTCACCAGTGAAACCAATATAACATCTCAACATTCACAAATATACATTTCTGACATTCAAAAACAAAACAAAAACAAATCAGTGACCAATATACTTGGACGCGTGTGATGGAGCATTGTCCTGCATGAAAATCATGTTTTTCTTGAAGGATGCAGACTTCTTCCTGTACCACTGCTTGAAGGTGTCTTCCAGAAACTGGCAGTAGGACTGGGAGTTGAGCTTGACTCCATCCTCAACCCGAAAAGGCCCCACAAGCTCATCTTTGATGATACCAGCCCAAACCAGTACTCCACCTCCACCTTGCTGGCGTCTGAGTCGGACTGGAGCTCTCTGCCCTTTACCGATCCAGCCACGGGCCCATCAAGACTCACTCTCATTTCATCAGTCCATAAAACCTTAGAAAAATGAGTCTTGAGATATTTCTTGGCCCAGTCTTGACGTTTCAGCTTGTGTGTCTTGTTCAGTGGTGGTGGTTTTTCAGCCTTTCTTACCTTGGCCATGTCTCTGAGTATTGCACACCTTGTGCTTTTGGGCACTCCAGTGATGTTGCAGCTCTGAAATATGGCAAAACTGGTGGCAAGTGGCATCTTGGCAGCTGCACGCTTGACTTTTCTCAGTTCATGGGCAGTTATTTTGCGCCTTGGTTTTTCCACACGCTTCTTGCGACCCTGTTGACTATTTTGAATGAAACGCTTGATTGTTGGATGATCACGCTTCAGAAGCTTGGCAATTTTAAGAGTGCTGCATCCCTCTGCAAGATATCTCACTATTTTTGACTTTTCGGAGCCTGTCAAGTCCTTCTTTTGACCCATTTTGCCAAAGGAAAGGAAGTTGCCTAATAATTATGCACACCTGATATAGGGTGTTGATGTCATTAGACCACACCCCTTCTCATTACAGAGATGCACATCACCTAATATGCTTAATTGGTAGTAGGCTTTCGAGCTTGGAGTAAGACAACATGCATAAAGAGGATGATGTGCTCAAATTACTCATTTGCCTAATAATTCTGCACTCCCTGTGTATGATATTAATTATTACTAACTATTTAGTAAGACAAATTACTAAAGCAACACAATTACATTTTTAAGCAGTTTCAAGCACTTTATCTAGGCACTTTTTATACCTTAAAAACACTAGAACAACATTTTTAAGGATTTCCAGCAGCTATAAAAACACTGACAATCTCAACAGAAGCTTCGAATGTAAATATGACGTGAAGAGAAATCAGTTTGGTAGATTAGTCTTATATAAGGAGTCAGAAAGCCATTCTAGTAGTCACAGAAATCTGCTAGATCCAGCGCTAAAATGTGTAAAACTGTATCATTTTCAGCAAACGTTGACGGAGAAGCGCAGGCTGCTGATTGGTCAGCACGAAGACGCCAAAGAGCTGAAGGAGAATCTGGACCGCCGCGAGCGCGTGGTTTATGAGATCCTGTCAGGATACTTCAGCGAAGAGCGACTGGCGGATTACAGACACTTCGTTAAAATGAAATCGGCGCTTATTATAGAGCAGCGCAAACTGGAGGACAAGATTAAACTGGGAGAAGAGCAGCTGAAGTGTCTGAAGGAGAGTCTGCCGCTCGAACAGAGACTCCTCTACTGATGACTGATTATTTATCCAAGCATTGCTGTGCATCCGCTCATGTATCTGCTGATTTAAAGGGTTAGTTCACTCAAAAATGAACGGTCTGTAATTATTATTCACCCTCATGTTGTTGCAATTCCCAAGAGCCCTTTGTGTATCTTCAGAACACAAGTGAAGATATTTTAGATGAAATCCTGGAGCTCTCTCATCCTCCATTGACAGCAAGGGTCCCGAGATGCTTATAGTCCACACTCAAAAAGTTATGTTTGCTGTTTGTTCAAACTACTTATTTAAAATGACTTGGGAAGGGGGGGGGCTAATTGTTTAATGTTCAGTCCACTTAAATTTGTAAAAACTAATAAGTTAACTGGGCGGCATGGTGGCTCAGTGGTTAGCACTGTGGCCTCACAGCAAGGTTGGAGGTTTGAGTCCCAGCTGTGTGGGTTGTCATTTCTATTCCCAGGCCAGCCGAGAGACATAGTTCCTCCAGCGTGTCCTGGGTCTTCCCTGAGGCCTCCTCCCGGTGGGATATGCCTGGAACACCTCCTTAGGTAGGCGTCCAGGAGGCATTCGAAACAGATGCCTGAGCCACCTCAGCTGACTTCTCTCGATGTGGAGGAGCACCGGCTCTACTCCGAGCTCCTCCGGGGTGACCGAGCTCCTCACCCTAAGGGTGCGCCCTGCCACCCTGTGAAGGAAACTCATTTCGGCTGCTTGTATCCGAGATCGTCCTTTCAGTCATGACCCAAAGCTCATGACCATAGATGAGAGTAGGAACGTAGATTGACCGGTAAATCGAGAATTTTGCCTTTCAGCTCAGCTCCTCCTTTACTATGACGGATTGATGCAGCGGCAGCAGTAAAGTGGTCGATATATCGGTCCGTCATGGTAAAGGAGGAGCTGAGCTGAAAGGCAAAACTCTCTATTTACCGGTTACACGTTCCATCCTTCCCTCACTCATGAACAAATCCCCAAGATACTTGAATTCCTCCACCTGGGGTAAAGACTTTCCTCCAACCAGGAGATGACAAGCCACCTTTTTCCAGTGGAGCACCATAGTGCTGATTCTCATCCCAGCCGCGTCTCACTCAGTGGCAAACCACCCCAGTGCATGCTAAAGGTCCATGTCCGATGAAGCCAACAGAACAACATCATCTGCAAATAACAGAACCTTTATTTTGGATGTGATTAATCTTTGCTCAACACTAAATATTATCAAATCATTTCATGTGACTTCAGTGGAAAAACTGTAATCATATAAAGCTCCAAGAACACTTTTGTGCACCAAAAAACTGCACAATTTGAGATTAGGATGTGGGTTTACTACAGGCTATTTGTTTTTAGGTTTTATATTTCCCATAAATTATGGGCTAAATTGAATTTTCGAGTGAACTAACCCTTGAAGGTGATTTGTTTTAAAGGATCTCTTGTAGTCCGCACAAAGGTTTTTTTCTACATGTGTGTGTATGTATACACGTTTAACTCATTTATTTTGCTACTGAATGCTAATGGTGCTATTAACTCAAAGGTTAGATCTACTTTTTCTGAACTAGATCCACAATGAAAGCTCTTGTCTGTGTTTGCTTCAGAATGTCTGAAATATCAGTTTATAGTATTTTTGGCTTCTATTTATAATTTCCAGTCTCACTGTGATAGAACAATAGTTTATAGATATATGAATTACTGTTCATGAATACATTTTCAATGCACTTCTGCTGCAATAAAATTGGATTTAATACCAAAATAAAACACAAACTGAGTCCTTTCTAAGCTTTAGTAAATGTGGACGCAATCCTTTATGATTCACAAAGATGCTCACGGTAAGTTTTTCCATCAATATTAATCAGGCATGTGATTTTTGCATATTAATACAGATTTTTGTATTTTCCGAGCTCAATGGGGCGACTGTAATTAGCGTAAATCGAAAGTCTTATTAATAATCTGGTTAATAATCGGCACAGCCCTCATGATTTTATGATCTTTATGAGTCTTTACTGCGTTTTGTGAAATTCTCAGTGTGTTTGGCTTTTATGATGTTGACAGTAATCCTGAACTGTAGTCAGTTATTAACAAAATCATATTCATAAGTATATTTGCACAGGATTTCTGAGCATCAGGATGTGGAGTTTCAGAAAGCTGAAGATGTGAATGTGTGCTGATATACGGTAATAACTTTATTTTACTATTACTTTACTTCAATTGAGATTTCCACAGACAAGATATGACAATATTTATATTCAGTGTAACATTAGTTTAATTACCGTAAAGGAACCAAATGACATGCACAAAATACTGTATATTGTATTAACATAACTCTATAAATATGAGATGTGATATGGATTTTCTTTTGTCATTGTTCTTTTGTTTTACGTATTACAGTGTATCTGGAAAGTATTGATAGCGCTTCACTTTTCCCACATTTCTTATGTTACAGCCTTTTTCCAAAATTGATTAAATTTATTTATTTCCTCAACATTCTACACACAATCCCCCATAATGACAATGTGAAAAAGAGTTTTTAAAATTGTTGCAAATTTATTAAAAATAAAAAAGCTGATAAATCACATGTACATCAGTATTCACAGCCTTTGGCGTGAAGCTCTAAATTGAGCTCAGCTACATTCTGTTTCCACTGATCATTCTGGAGATGTTTCAGCAGCTTCATTGGAGTTCACCTGTGGTCAATTCAGTTGATTGGACATGACTTGTAAAGGCATACACCTGTCTATATAAGGGCCCAGGGTTGACAGTGCATGTCAAAGCACAAACCAAGCATGAAGACAAAGGAATTGTCTGTAGACCTCCGAGACAGGATTGTCTCCAGGCACAAGGCTGGGGAAGGTTACAGAAACATTTCTGCTGCTCTGAAAGTTCCAATGAGCACAGCGGCCTCCATCATCCGTAAGTGGAAGATGGAGAACCACCAGGACTCTTCCTAGAGCTGGCCGGCCATCTAAGCGGAGTGATCGGGGGAGAAGGGCCTTAGTCAGGGAGGTGATCAATAACCCGATGGTCACTCTGTCTGAGCTCCAGCGTTCTTCTGTGGAGAGAGGAGAACCTTACAGAAGGACAACCATCTGTGCAGCAATCCACCAATCAGGCCTGTATGGTAGAGTGGCCAGACAGAAGACACTCCCCACCTGGAGTTTGCCAAAAGGCATCTGAAGGACTCTCAGAGCATAAGAAACTAAACTCTCTGGTCTGATGAGACTCAAATTGAACTCTTTGGAGTGAACGCCAGGCGTTACGTTTGGAGAAAACCAGGCAGTGCTCATCACCAGGCTAATAGCATCCCTACAGTGAAGCATGGTGGTGGCAGCATCATGCTGTGGGGATGTTTTTCAGCAGCATGAACTGGAAGACTAGTCAGGATAGAGGGAAAGATGAATGCAGCAATGTACAGAGACATCCTGAATGAAGACCTGCTTCAGAGTGCTCTTGACCTCAGACTGGGGTGACGGTTCATCTTCCAGCAGGACAATGACCCAAAGCACACCGTCAAAATATCAATGGAGTGGCTTCACAACAACTCAGTGAATGTCCTTGAGTGGCCCAGACAGAGCCCAGACCTAAATCCTATTGAACATTTCTGGAGAGATCTGAAAATGGCTGTACACCGTCGCTTCCCATCCAACCTGATAGAGCTTGAGAGGTACTGCAAAGAGGAACGGGCAAAAATTCCCAAAGACAGGTGAGCCGAGCTTGTGGCATCATATTCAGAAAGACTTGAGGCTGTAATCGCTGCCAAAGGAGCATCAACAAAGTGTTGAGCAAAGGCTGTGAATACTGATGTACATGAGATTTTACAGGTCTTTATTTTTAATAAATTTGCAACAATTTCAAAAACTCTTTTTTCACATTGTCATTATGGGGGATTGTGTGTAGAATGTTGAGGAAATCAATGAATTTAATCTATTTGGGAATAAGGCTGTAACATAAAAACATGAGGAAAAAGTGAAGCGCTGTGAATACTTTCCGGATGCACTGTAAGTATTACATTAGGTTTATTAGTGGCGTAAACAGTAAGCAATAATACTTAGGGTCTAAAGATATAAAAAACATTTAAATAAAAAAAAATTATAAAAATTCTAAATTAATAATTTAAAAAAACTACGAAGCAAAACTAAATTCAATTTGAAATAAGCAACTATATATTAGTTGCCTATATTATAAATTATATTAATTAATGTAGGTTTTAAGTCATTGGAAAGTTTTAATTATTGTTGGAAATGTAATTGTTGAAATGTAAAAAAAATTCAAAGAAACTGTGACCTAAAATATTACCTAAATGATAAAAAATAAAACAAAAACCTAAAATATACCCTTTATCATGATTAATCTTCATAAATTTTCCACTAAAATGCTAATTTAATCGAAGTTCATTTTAATTAAGTTAATTATTAAAATAATTAAGTTAACTAATTAATTATTAAATTAATTTTAACATAAACATTCTGTTATAATCGCCAGCAGTGTGTTCTCTGCTAGAGATTACTTCCTGTACTTTGTTGTAATCACCAGCAGTGTTTTCTCAATTGGAAATCACTTGCTACTGAACTACATATCCCAGAAGTCTTTGCACCAATCACACACGCACACACACACAGCTGATACTCATGATCAGCTGAGGTGAGACAGCGACCAGCGAGACCTAGCTGTCACTCAAGTGGCCACGCCCTTAATTATGCAGACTTAGTATAAAGGAAACGCAGGAGATATAAAAAAAATTCACCCCCTCACAGTTGTCATGAAGGCTAATATTAGCTATATGAACCAAAACCATCTTTTGTACCAGGCTGTAAACATGTTTTTATCAAGTGGCAACGTCCCGTTCTCCCTCGGAAAGCCAATACGGAAGTAACTAAAACTGCAATTCATCGACTCGCCTTGGGGGGGGGCTGTCTCCAGGAAGTCCGCTTTCTGACTGCATTGGTAAATTGGCCATTTTTACAGCTGATAAAAACATGTTTACAGCCTGGTACAAACGATGGCTTTGGTGCATATAGCTATGATTACCCTTCATGACAACTGTGAGGGGGTGAATGTTTTTATAACTCATCCGTTTTGTTTTTATTAAGTTATATTAAGTCTGCATAATTAAGGGCGGGGCCACTTGAGTGACAGCTAGCCCTCGCTGCTCGCTGTCTCGTCACTTCAGCTGATTCTGGCTGATTAGCCGCTGAGCTTGGCATATTCATCGTATTTTTGTTTTGTTTAATGTTTCTTTACACAGTCATTTGCCTTTTGGAATTATTTCCTGCAATTATCAGATGATATGGCATGCTGTGTGGACTTAATTGTGCTTACAAACTGTTCAAGTTGCCTCCATTTCACAGGTGAGTGAAATTATATACTTATATACCATCTCTATAAATGTATTTGTTTTATTTAAGATCATTTATCATTTATAATGTTCTTTAGAGCTGTAATACACTCCAGAATCTGACAGATTATTAGCTGTAGGCTCTAGAACAGTCATCTGAAGCGTTGTCATACAGTGTTATGCCTGGATTTTATGAACTTGCATTTACTAACACAGACTATATCTGAAGTGTTTGATAAATCGCGCTTTCTTCCTGTCGAAAAACATCATAAGAACAATGTTTAGTGGCTCAATGTGTTACAGCAGTGTTTTTAAAAGTCTAAACACTTTGTTGATATAGTGTACAACCAAGCACATGTGGTCAGAACACAAACGTGTCACAGGTAATGAAGTATTAAACGTTCTCCCAAAGTAAAGTCTGTCTAAGCCAGGACTAAGCAAAATGCAGAGAATCCAGCATGCGTCTGTAGCTCCGCTCAAACTCCGCCTCTTTGCCCTTATTTGGTATCCCGCGTTTGGTGCAATGACGCGCGAACAAAATGGCGACGATTGGCCGCGCCTACTTGTAGCTTCTTCTTTTTTTTTTTTTTAAATTCCCAGGTTCTGCTGGCTAAAATTTGCGAAACCTATGGGTGACATCACGGATACTACGTCCATATCTTTTACAGTCTATGGTTTTTATCAGCTGTAAAATTGACCAATTTACCAGTGCAGTCAGAAAACATTTGTATTTCCTGGAGCCCCTAAAGGCGAGTCAATGAATTGCAGTTTTAGTTACTTCCGTATTGGCTTCTGGAGGGAGAGCGGGAGTTTGCCGCTTGGTTTTAACATAATTTAAGTGTGTGTATCTATGTAGAAATATACATATGCATGCATATATTTCAGAAATTGTTTATTTATATTTAGACCTAAAATATATGTGTACGTTATACAAGTTATCAAACAAAATTTAGTTTTTGTGCGTGTGAAACACAGTTAAGGGCAAAATTATTAGCCCTCTTGTGAAATATGTATTCTTTTTTAAATTTTATTTATATTCAGGAATTTCTCACAGTATTTCCTCTAATATTTTTTCTTCTGGAGAAAGTCTTATTTGTTTTATTTCGGCTAGAATAAAAGCAGTTTTTAATTGTTTTAAACCCATTTTAAGGTCAAAATTATTAGCCCCTTCAGCAATATTAGTTTTGGATTGTCTCCAGAACAAACCACTGTTATACAATGACTTGCCTAATTACCCTAACTTTACCCTAATTACCCTAGTTAAGCCTTTAAATGTCACTTTAAGCTGAATACTAGTGTCTTGAAGAATATCTAGTTTAATATTATGTATATATAATATTATATAATATCAATATTATGACATAATCTGTATATTGTGTCAAAAATATTTTTATTTTGGACTAATCATGATTAATCTTTACCCAGCACTATAAATATTGAATAATTCGAGTCAACTTTGACTCAGTGGAAAAATCTGTGTGTGTGTTTGTTTGTGTTTCTCTCAGAGGGACGTGAGCTTTGTTTACTGGTAGTCATGCAGACGAAGTAGCTGCTTGTATAAAGACACACACACACACACACACTCTTGCATTAAAAAAAAAACATTGCATTTTCAGAGCAATGTGAAGGTGAACATCATGCCGTATCTGCTCCACACGGCACACGCTCAGCTCCTGGCGCTCTGGATCTCCACAGTGGGATGGATCCTCATCATGGTGAGCCTGGGAACGGTGGAGTGGAGGATTTGGGAAGTGTCCGATATCTCCATCATCACTTCAGGTATAGCCTGGGTGGGCGTCTGGAGGGTGTGTTTTCATAGCCACGCCCCCATATTATCCACCAATCAGATCATGTTCTGCCAGAGGATCGGTCTGTGGGAGTCGTTCACTCCTCCTGAGATTGCTTCAGCGCAGGTTTTAATGATATTATCAGTTATTTTGGGATTTTTTGGAAATGCTTGCATCATCTTCGCCCTCAGGAATGTATATTTTGGATTTTCGTCCATAAGTTCGGCGTTTTTCGCAGGAGGAGTTTTGCTCATCCTCACGGCATCTTCTGCGCTTGTTCCCGTGTGCTGGAATCTCAGTTCGGTTGTAAATAACTACACTGTTTTCTTCCCGGAGTCTTTCCTGATGCCGTCAGCTCCGCTCAGCCAGTCTGTCGGGCCTGGGATTATTGTGGGCTTTTTTGCGTCTGTTTTGTTGGTGTTCAGCGGCCTGGTGTTTCTGTCCTGCTGGAGCCCAAAAGTGAAGCCGATTGGACATCCGGGAATCTGTTTAAAACAACAGGGAATTGATAATCCGGCCTTCCAAACGCATAATGAGTGTTAGTGATAGATGTGATTATTATCATGACTAGTATTGTACAAACACTGAGACGAATCTGATAATTAAAGGGTCAGTTCACGCAACAATTTAACTCAAGTGTTTTTGAACTGTTATGAGTTTGCCTCTTGTGTTGAACAAAAATGAGATATTATGAAGAATGTTGGGACAAAAAAAGCCATTGACATAATATTGGGGAGTTTTTTCACAGCCACGCCCCCATATTTTCCACCAATCAGATCATGTTCTGCCAGAGGATTGGTCTGTGTGTGGCCTGGTGTTTCTGTCCTACAAGAACCCAAAAGTGAAACTGATCGGGCAGCCAGGAATCTTTTTAAAACAACAGGGAATTGATAATCCAGCCTTCCAAACACATAATGAGTGTTAGTGATGGGTGTGATTATTATAATGACTAGTATTTTACACGAATCTGATAATTAAAGGGTCAGTTCACACACAAAAATTTTGCTCACGTGTTTTAAAACTCATGAGTTTGCTTCACAAATCTAGATATTATAAAGAATGTTTGGACAAAAAAGCCATTGACATAATATTGGGGAGTGACTGTGTTTTCAGAGCCACGCCCCCATATTTTCCACCAATCAGATCATGTTCTGCCAGAGGATTCATTTGTGGGAGTCGTTCACTCCTCCTGAGATTGCTTCAGTGCAGGTTTTAATGATAGTGTCCATTATTTTGGGATTTTTTGAAAAAGCGTGCGTCATCTTCAGCCTCAGGAATGTATTTTTTAGATTTAAAGGGTCAGTTCACACCAAAAATTGCATTGCTGGTTAAAAAAAATAGAGAATTTGATTCAGTGTATAAAGATTTTTTTTGCAGGCAAAGAATTGTTTTCAAGAGCTTATAAGTTTAGACTTTTTTCATTTATTTCCCTACTGAATGAAAACAAACTAACAAAACAAAAAAACAAAAGCAGTGCAATATCAGTGGGTTATCTGACTATAAAGCCCAAGTCATGAGTGAACTGTGTGTGTGACTGCAGGAAACGCTTCATTACTGTAAGAAGAAGATAAAGGCCCGGACAGGGAATTATGAGACAGACTGTAATCCTGATGATTAAGTCAATGAAGAACTAAAGGGATTATTTCCTTTATCTCTCTTTGCTTGATCCTGCAGGAACGTTGTGTTCATAGATTATGCTTTTTTTTGTAAGAAGCTTCATGTGGACATAAGCCTGTCTACACAAGGTTTATATTATATATAGTAAAAAATAAAAGTGTTTTACAGCCATTTCTTTTACAGTACATTAGCATGGGTCCTGATTAATTTGACCTTTTCTTAGCCAAATAAATGTTTGGTGTGTGTGTGTGTGTATATATATATATAAAACAGTCAAGCCTGAAATTATTTATACTCCTGGCAAATTCTGACTTAAAAGGCTAAGATTTGTCGGCTGCACATCCATAATGCCAATCTCCCGTTCCAGCACATCCCAAAAATGCTCTATTGGATTGAGCTCTGGGGACTGTGGAGGCCATTTGAGTACAGTGAACTCATTGTCATGTTCAAGAAACCAGTCTGAGATGATTGGTGCTTTATGACATGGTGCGTTATCCTGCTGGAAGTAGCCATCAGAAGATGGAGACACTGTGGTCATAAAGGGATGGACATGGTCAGCATCAATACTCAGGTAGGCTGTGGCGTTGACACCATGCTCAATTGGTACTAATGAGCCCAAAGTGTGCCAAGAAAATCTCCCCCACACCATTACACCACCACCACCAGTCTGAACCTCTGACACAAGGCAGGATGGATCCATGCTTTCATGTTGTTGAGGCCAAATTCTGACCCGACCATCCGAATGTGGCAGCAGAAATGGAGACTCATCAGACCAGGCAACGTTTCTCCAATCTTCTCTTGTCCAGTTTTGGTGAGCCTGTGTGAATTGTAGCCTCAGTTTCCTGTTCTTAGCTGACAGGAGTGGCACCCGGTGTGGTCTTCTGCTGCTGTAGCCCATCCGCCTCAAGGTTGGACGTGTTGTGTGTTCAGAGATGCTCTTCTGCAGACCTCGGTTGTAACGAGTGCTTATTTGAGTTACTGTTGCCTTTCTATCAGCTGGAACCAGTCTGGCCATTCTCCTCTGACCTCTGGAATAAACAAGGCATTTGCGCTCACAGAACTGCCGCTCACTGGATATTTCCTCTTTGTCAGACCATTCTCTGTAAACCCTAGAGATGGGTGTGCGTGAAAATCCCAGTAGATCAGCAGTTTCTGAAATACTCAGAGCAGCCCGTCTGGCAGCAACAACCATGCCACGTTCAAAGTCACTTAAATCCCCTTTCTTCCCCATTCTGATGCTCGCTTTGAACTGCAGCAGATCGTCTTGACCATGTCTACATGCCTAAATGCATTGAGTTGCTGCCATGTGTCAAAATCAAGCATTCATCAGCACTGTAGAATAAGTAAGCAATTACTGATTAAAGGCCATTGAATTATTAGAAAACAATCATTCAAAATTCTATTCCCCTTACACTATGGTTCCCACACTTAAGAATGTTCATCATCAGCCAATCAGAATCAAGCATTCAGCAGCCCCAAAGTATATGAATTAGCTATTCTTCATTATGTTATTGTGGTAATGTCACTCTAAGGTGTTTTGTTATCGTCAGATAAACACACAGCTAAAGTAGTTCCGGCAGGTTTAGAGAGTGCATTACAGCTCCATATCACTCGGCTGAATGATTAGAGTTATTTCACAGTCAAAAATCACATCAGAACACAACAGGAGATGTGGAGGACACGAGTGCTACACACAGGAGCAGTTTGAATGAGACAAAATTGACAAATTGTGGTGTGTGTGTGTGTGTGTTGAGGAAGTGGACTGAACTTGCGTCACTGCTCGAGTCTGTAGGTGTGTATCTCTCATGTGAACCGCAGCGGAGGATGGCAGTGCAGGGCACGTGAGACGCCACACACACACACACACACCATCACTGTACGCTAATTGTTAGTCTGGAAGTGCAGTCTGTGCCAAAGCAGTTCTCTCTGAGCTCCACATTGTGCCAAGACCGACAGCAGCAGAACAAAAGAGCTCTCTGACACCAATACATGCTCTCTAAACCCAGAGCAAATAATAATACACAGATTTACGGCTGCGTTGCATACAAATGAAATATACATCACAGTCACGGGTTTATTACAGTCATGCTCTTCAAAGAAATGTTTAATAATATCCGCTGCTTGAAAGTCTCACAACATAATTAATTAATAGTCCATAAATATACTTTTAACGCCAGTTTTCATGACCCAACATTGGGTCAAATATGGACAAACCCAACATTAGGTGATTTTTTTTTTATTAAATTTAAATGATACTTTTAGCCCAACGGTTGTCCATAATTTATTAATAGTCCATAAATATACTTTTAACACCAGTTTTCATGACCCAACACTGGGTCAAATATGGACAAACCCAACATTAGGTGATTTTTTAAATTAAATTTAAATGATACTTTTAGACCAACGGTTGTCCATAATTTATTAATAGTCCATAAATATACTTTTAACACCAGTTTTCATGACCCAACACTGGGTCAAATATGGACAAACCCAACATTAGGTGATTTTTTTTTAATTAAATTTAAATGATACTTTTAGACCAACGGTTGTCCATAATTTATTAATAGTCCATAAATATACTTTTAACGCCAGTTTTCATGACCCAACACTGGGTCAAATATGGACAAACCCAACATTAGGTGATTTTTTTTTATTAAATTTAAATGATACTTTTAGCCCAACGGTTGTCCATAATTTATTAATAGTCCATAAATATACTTTTAACGCCAGTTTTCATGACCCAACACTGGGTCAAATATGGACAAACCCAACATTAGGTGATTTTTTTTTTATTAAATTTAAATGATACTTTTAGACCAACGGTTGTCCATAATTTATTAATAGTCCATAAATATACTTTTAACGCCAGTTTTCATGACCCAACACTGGGTCAAATATGGACAAACCCAACATTAGGTGATTTTTAAAATTAAATTTAAATGATACTTTTAGCCCAACAGTTGTCCATAATTTATTAATAGTCCATAAATATACTTTTAACGCCAGTTTTCATGACCCAACACTGGGTCAAATATGGACAAACCCAACATTAGGTGATTTTTTAAATTAAATTTAAATGATACTTTTAGCCCAACAGTTGTCCATAATTTATTAATAGTTCATAAATATACTTTTAACACCAGTTTTCATGACCCAACACTGGGTCAAATATGGACAAACCCAACATTAGGTGATTTTTAAAATTAAATTTAAATGATACTTTTAGCCCAACGGTTGTCCATAATTTATTAATAGTCCATAAATATACTTTTAACACCAGTTTTCATGACCCAACACTGGGTCAAATATGGACAAACCCAACATTAGGTGATTTTTTTTTAATTAAATTTAAATGATACTTTTAGCCCAACAGTTGTCCATAATTTATTAATAGTCCATAAATATACTTTTAACGCCAGTTTTTATGACCCAACACTGGGTCAAATATGGACAAACCCAACATTAGGTGATTTTTTTAATTAAATTTAAATGATACTTTTAGACCAACAGTTGTCCATAATTTATTAATAGTCCATAAATATACTTTTAACGCCAGTTTTCATGACCCAACACTGGGTCAAATATGGACAAACCCAACATTAGGTGATTTTTTTTTATTAAATTTAAATGATACTTTTAGCCCAACGGTTGTCCATAATTTATTAATAGTCCATAAATATACTTTTAACACCAGTTTTCATGACCCAACACTGGGTCAAATATGGACAAACCCAACATTAGGTGATTTTTTTTTTATTAAATTTAAATGATACTTTTAGCCCAACGGTTGTCCATAATTTATTAATAGTCCATAAATATACTTTGAATGGCAGTTTTCATGACCCAACATTGGGTCAAATATGGACAAACCCAACATTAGGTGATTTTTTTTTTATTAAATTTAAATGATACTTTTAGCCCAACGGTTGTCCATAATTTATTAATAGTCCATTAATATACTTTTAATGGCAGTTTTCATGACCCAACATTGGGTCAAATATGGACAAACCCAACATTAGGTGATTTTTTAAATTAAATTTAAATGATACTTTTAGCCCAACAGTTGTCCATAATTTATTAATAGTCCATAAATATACTTTTAACGCCAGTTTTCATGACCCAACACTGGGTCAAATATGGACAAACCCAACATTAGGTGATTTTTTTTTATTAAATTTAAATGATACTTTTAGCCCAACGGTTGTCCATAATTTATTAATAGTCCATAAATATACTTTTAATGGCAGTTTTCATGACCCAACATTGGGTCAAATATGGACAAACCCAACATTAGGTGATTTTTTAAATTAAATTTAAATGATACTTTTAGCCCAACAGTTGTCCATAATTTATTAATAGTTCATAAATATACTTTTAACACCAGTTTTCATGACCCAACACTGGGTCAAATATGGACAAACCCAACATTAGGTGATTTTTTTTTAATTAAATTTAAATGATACTTTTAGCCCAACAGTTGTCCATAATTTATTAATAGTTCATAAATATACTTTTAACGCCAGTTTTTTTATGACCCAACACTGGGTCAAATATGGACAAACCCAACATTAGGTGATTTTTTTAATTAAATTTA
Organism: Danio kyathit; assembly: GCA_903798195.1. Classification (NCBI taxonomy): domain Eukaryota; kingdom Metazoa; phylum Chordata; class Actinopteri; order Cypriniformes; family Danionidae; genus Danio; species Danio kyathit. Next base: position 53,972,549 of record LR812529.1, on the reverse strand, counting down.
AATGATACTTTTAGACCAACAGTTGTCCATAATTTATTAATAGTCCATAAATATACTTTTAACGCCAGTTTTCATGACCCAACACTGGGTCAAATATGGACAAACCCAACATTAGGTGATTTTTTTTATTAAATTTAAATGATACTTTTAGACCAACGGTTGTCCATAATTTATTAATAGTCCATAAATATACTTTTAACGCCAGTTTTCATGACCCAACACTGGGTCAAATATGGACAAACCCAACATTAGGTGATTTTTTTTTATTAAATTTAAATGATACTTTTAGACCAACGGTTGTCCATAATTTATTAATAGTCCATAAATATACTTTTAACACCAGTTTTTATGACCCAACACTGGGTCAAATATGGACAAACCCAACATTAGGTGATTTTTTTTTATTAAATTTAAATGATACTTTTAGCCCAACGGTTGTCCATAATTTATTAATAGTCCATAAATATACTTTGAATGGCAGTTTTCATGACCCAACATTGGGTCAAATATGGACAAACCCAACATTAGGTGATTTTTTAAATTAAATTTAAATGATACTTTTAGCCCAACAGTTGTCCATAATTTATTAATAGTCCATAAATATACTTTTAACGCCAGTTTTCATGACCCAACACTGGGTCAAATATGGACAATCCCAACATTAGGTGATTTTTTTTTATTAAATTTAAATGATACTTTTAGCCCAACAGTTGTCCATAATTTATTAATAGTCCATAAATATACTTTTAACGCCAGTTTTCATGACCCAACACTGGGTCAAATATGGACAAACCCAACATTAGGTGATTTTTTTTTAATTAAATTTAAATGATACTTTTAGCCCAACGGTTGTCCATACTTTATTAATAGTCCATAAATATACTTTTAACGCCAGTTTTTTTATGACCCAACACTGGGTCAAATATGGACAAACCCAACATTAGGTGATTTTTTTTTATTAAATTTAAATGATACTTTTAGCCCAACGGTTGTCCATAATTTATTAATAGTCCATAAATATACTTTTAATGGCAGTTTTCATGACCCAACATTGGGTCAAATATGGACAAACCCAACATTAGGTGATTTTTTTTTATTAAATTTAAATGATACTTTTAGCCCAACGGTTGTCCATAATTTATTAATAGTCCATAAATATACTGTTAACGCCAGTTTTTTTATGACCCAACATTGGGTCAAATATGGACAAACCCAATATTGGGTGATTTTTTAAATTAAATTTAAATGATACTTTTAGCCCAACGGTTGTCCATAATTTATTAATAGTCCATAAATATACTTTTAATGGCAGTTTTCATGACCCAACACTGGGTCAAATATGGACAAACCCAACATTAGGTGATTTTTTTTTTATTAAATTTAAATGATACTTTTAGCCCAACGGTTGTCCATAATTTATTAATAGTCCATAAATATACTTTTAGTGGCAGTTTTCATGACCCAACATTGGGTCAAATATGGACAAACCCAACATTAGGTGATTTTTTTTTATTAAATTTAAATGATACTTTTAGCCCAACGGTTGTCCATAATTTATTAATAGTCCATAAATATACTTTTAACGCCAGTTTTCATGACCCAACACTGGGTCAAATATGGACAAACCCAACATTAGGTGATTTTTTTTTATTAAATTTAAATGATACTTTTAGACCAACGGTTGTCCATAATTTATTAATAGTCCATAAATATACTTTTAACGCCAGTTTTTTTATGACCCAACACTGGGTCAAATATGGACAAACCCAACATTAGGTGATTTTTTTTTTATTAAATTTAAATGATACTTTTAGCCCAACGGTTGTCCATAATTTATTAATAGTCCATAAATATACTTTTAATGGCAGTTTTCATGACCCAACATTGGGTCAAATATGGACAAACCCAACATTAGGTGATTTTTTTTTATTAAATTTAAATGATACTTTTAGCCCAACGGTTGTCCATAATTTATTAATAGTCCATAAATATACTTTTAATGGCAGTTTTCATGACCCAACATTGGGTCAAATATGGACAAACCCAACATTAGGTGATTTTTTTTTAATTAAATTTAAATGATACTTTTAGCCCAACGGTTGTCCATAATTTATTAATAGTCCATAAATATACTTTTAATGGCAGTTTTCATGACCCAACACTGGGTCAAATATGGACAAACCCAACATTAGGTGATTTTTTTAATTAAATTTAAATGATACTTTTAGCCCAACGGTTGTCCATAATTTATTAATAGTTCATAAATATACTTTTAACACCAGTTTTCATGACCCAACACTGGGTCAAATATGGACAAACCCAATATTGGGTTGATTAAAAAAATCAAGTTTATATGACACTTTTTAACACAATGTTTGGGTTTGTCCATTTTACATTTACTCATTAAGTGACTTAAAAGTCGTACATCTATATTTAACCCACTGTTGGGTCAAAACCAGCAATTTTCTGAGTGCAAAGGGCAGTTGATTAGTATTAAAGTCCTCCTAGTTTGTTTTGATCTTAGTCTGCAGTGAAAGAAACCTCGTCGGGACTCATTCTGTGCTGAAAGAGATGTTTTCAACATGAGCCTCAGTTATTAAGACGATCGTTGCATTACATAATGCAGGATAATTACATAAGCGCCATGCGTTAGCTGTGAGATCTCTGATTGGTCCTGATGGATTCTGCAGGAATGTGTTTGATCATTTCCTGCAAATCCCTTCAGTCTGAGTGTTTTATCTGCTGGTGTGTGGATCGATGGCATCTTCTCATGCTGGGTTCTGTCTGGCTCGGCTTCGTGCCCTCAAACGTTCCCTTTGTTGGCTTTCCACAATGGACTCATTATGACTTTGTATGCTAATCTTGCCATCTTTTACATACAAAGGTTTCTTCACTATTTGAGCACATGGTGCTGATGCTTCCTGCCCACTTCCTTTATGCTAATGAGCCACATGGATCAAACGCATCCCTCAGGAGTCGACTTTTCTTCGTGTGTAAAGGACTAAGCCGAAGGAAAATGAATAAATATGTTGATAATTTATGAGCAAAGAAGTACTGAAGATCTGCATCATCGAGATATCACCACAGAGAGACAAACATTGATCTGATTTATTGACTGATCATCACAACTTTGGCACTTTGAGAAACATCACCGTCGCTCTTTCTCACATTCCTTCACAAATATAAACACAGATATACAGACGAGCCAATATTTGGATAATTAGCATCAAATTGTCTCTCATAAATGACTTTGTAGTCATAACGGTTGCACTTTCTTGGAAAGTTTGCATATTTCTCTTTTGTCTTGGAGTAGTAAACTGAAAAACATCATTAGATCACATTCACATCTGCAGATTTGAGTGCTCGAGCTTATAAAATTATTCACAAATAAAGATTTATGATCAGAAATAATAAAGGGAAACACTTTATAATAAGATTCCTTTAATTTATATGAATTATCCTGAATTAATGATTTAAAAAAGTATCTATTAAATCTTACCTAAGGCTAATTTCAGCATTTACTAATACCCCTTTAAAAGCAAATGTTGCACATTAATAGGGCGGCATAGTGGCTCAGTGGTTAGCACTGTGGCCTCACAGCAAGAACGTCACTAGTTTGAGTCCCGGCTGGGCCAGTTGTGATTTCTGTGGAGAGTTTCCCCCACAGTCTAAACACATGCGCTATTGGGGAAATGATGAACTAAACAGGCCGTAGTGTATGAGTGTGTGTATATATGAATGAGTGTGTATGGGTGTTTCCCAGTACTGGGTTGCAGCTGGAAGGGCATTAGCTGTGTAAAACATATGCTGGAATAGTTGGCGGTTCATTCCGCTATGGCAGGCATGTCAAACTCCATTCCTGGAGGGCCACAGCCCTGCACAGTTTAGTTCAAACCCTACTTCAACACACTTAAGCTGCGGTCACACTAGAGTTTGAGCTTGCGAAATTCTGTCGTACAGCCCTGCGAAAAGGGGCGGGATTAAACCAGATGATTAGACATTAGAAAGCGAGCGATTGCTCCATGTTTGAAATTTTTGTCCAGAGAGAGGTCACATGATGTGATTTCGCAGGTCAGAGTTCACCAAGCTTGAACTTTGCACCGCAGCAACCTGTGAAACTCGATGCATGACCTTGAGTGCGTATGAATGGAAGTCTATGGGAAGAAAAGACTAGTGTGACCGCAGCTTTACTGGTAGGTTTCAAACAAGCCTGAAGGACTCAATTAGTTGGATCAGGTGTGTTTAATTAGGGTAAAAACTAAACTGTACAGGGCTGCGGCCCTCCAGGAATGGAGTTTGACATCCCTGCGCTATGGCGACCTCTGATGAATAAGGGACTAAGCTAAAGGAAAACAATGAATGAATGTGGCAAATATATAAAGGATCATTTAAATAATTGAAATATTCAAATTAAATTAACACTGAACTGTTGCGTTTTTATTAAAAACAAGCTAATAATTGGCAAGTATGACAACAACTATTTAATTTTTTTCTTTTAATTTCCAAATTTCACATTTAATTCACTGTTACTTTTAACTAATTGTGCAAGATCAATTTCCCCCTCAGTGTAACATTAACAATAAACACTAAGAAATGTATTGCTCTAAATTATTATAACCTTATTATAAAGTGTCAGCAAATTAAAGGGCCAGCTCACCCAAAATAACTAATTTCTTTGTCTTTCAGTTGTTCCAGACCTTTTTGAGTCTCTTTATTCTATTAAACACAAATGACGATGTTCTAATCTAAAGTATGTTGGAAACTGGTATCTGATATTATCTTTCCTTCTATTGAAGTCAATGGCCACCACTTTGTTTAAATTATCCTATTTTGTGTTTAATAGAAAAAAGAAACTCGTTAGAATGAGTAAATGATAGTACATAAAATATTTGGGTCAACTAATTTGTCAACAAAACAGACAAACAAAAAACAGTAGCAATTATTTACAATCCACTCTGATCACGAATGACCAATGAATTATAATGAAGTGCAATAATGCAATGCAGTGTGCAATATTCCATTGCATTATGTTACAAAAAAGGCCATATACTATTTTTCAACCATTGGAATTTACAATTATGTACATACAGTTGAAGTCAGAATTATTAGCACCCCTGTTTATTTTTCCCCCAATTTCTGTTTAACAGAGAAATTATTTCAACACATTTCTAATCATAATAGTTTTAATAACTCATCTCTAATAACTGATTTATTTTCTCTTTGTCATGATGACAGTAAATAATATTAGACTAGATATTCTTCAAGACACTTCTATACAGCTTAAAGTGACATTTGAAGGCTTAACTAGGGTAATTAGGTTAACAAGGCAGGTTAGGGGAATTAGACAAGATATTATATAACGATGGTTTGTTCTGTAGACTATTGAAAACAAATATAGCTTAAGGGGGCTAATAATATTGACCTTAAAATGGTGTTAAAAAAATTAAAAACTGCTTTTATTTTAGCCAAAATAAAACAAATAAGACTTTCTCCAGAAGAAAAAATATTATCAGACATACTGTGAAAGATTTCTTGTTCTGTTAAACATCATTTGGGAAATATTTAAAAAAGAAAAAAAAATCAAAGGGGGGCGAATAATTCTGACTTCAGCTGTATATGTTCAAATATATTAGCTATAATTTTATATATGTCTCAATATATATATATATATATATATATATATATATATATATATATATATATATATATATATATATATATATATATATATATATATATATATATATAATTGTATCAAATATATGTAAACATATAAGTATATTTGTGAATTCTAATGGTTAAAATTTTTGTAACATTTTAGCATATATCTCTGGATATATGTGTAATCCAATCATGAACATGTATGTCATATATATATTTTTTAATATATTTATATGGGGCACTCTGATGATAAATGATCAATGCATTATGATTAAAAGGAATGAAACTTTTTATGGACAACATTTCTCACACATATTCTGTCCTGTTGCGTGGAGATCGTGTCCCGTTGACTCTCTCCATATGTATAGATTCCTATAAACCCCTCGATTAATCTTGCAGAAAAAAGCAAGACGTGATCAACAACAACCCGGCGACCACATGCAAACATCCAGCGGTCCATCCCAAAAACAGCGCATTTGCCCTACTGTAGTGGTCAACCGTCTCCGCTTTCCAACATTCTTCAAAATATCTTCAACTGAAAAAAAGCTATTTACATATTTTAGGTCTAATTTGCCAAAAAAATAAAAAATAAATAAAAACTTGTAGCATTTATTTACAACCAATAGAAATTGAATATTTAGCAGTATATGAAAATTTCATATATGACATACAAGTTCATTAAGTAATGTTGGATTAAGTATAAATTATGTCATTAGGATTTTACATATTTTTTGAACCATTGGAACAAATACATGTAAGTTCAAATAAATTAGCTATAATTTTATACATGTGTTCATAAATTGGCATATTTGAACACATACACATGCATCTTTTTGAACAAATATGTATACAATTGTAAAAAAAAAAAAGGCAATTTTCGATTTTTTTTTTTTACATTTTAAATGTTAAATCCAAATATAAACGTGTTTGTCATACAATTTGCATATATTTAAATATATCAGATTTCAATAAGAAGCACTCTGATCATAAATAATCAATGCATTATTATAAAGTTCAGTAATACATTAGTGGACAACATTTCTCACACATATTCTGTCCTGTTGCGTGGAGATCGTGTCCCGTTGACTCTCTCCATATGTATAGATTGCTGTAAGCCACTCGTTTTATCTTGCAGAAAGAAGCAAGACGTGATCAACAACATTCAAATATCCAGTGGTCCATCCCAAAATGTGCATTTACCCTACTATATTAGTCAATGGCCACCGCTTTTCAACATTCTTCAAAATATCTTCAACTGAAAAAAAAAGCTACTTACTATTTTTGAGTCTAATTCGGCAAAAAGAAAACTGTAGCATTTATTTACAACTGACTGAAATCGCATATATGGCAAAATATGCAAATTAAATATGTCATACAACTTTAGATTTAGATTGCACATATAGAATTATGTCATATGTCAAAATATTTCAGTATTGCACATTTTCTTTATATTTATATATGTATATTACACACATTTACATATATATATATATATATATATATATATATATATATATATATATATATATATATATATATATATATATATATACAGAACACATGTATACAGCTTACACATGTACACTAAAATATTTGAACATCATGTATGTACTTGTAAATTCCAATGTTTCAAATACCAAAAAGGTTAATGGCCATTTTTGCAATATTTTGATATATATCACACATTTTATATGTGTAATCCAAATACAAACTGGTATATCATATATGTAATTTGCATATATTTAAATATATAACATCTCTATATAGATCATGAATCAATCAAACATTAGTGGACAACATTTCTCACACATATTCTGTCCTGTTGCGTGGAGATCGTGTCCTGTTGACTCTCTCCATAAGTATAGATTGCCTTAAACCGCTATATTTATCTTGCAGAAAAAAGCAAGACGTGATCAACAACAAGCCGACGACCACCTGCAAACATCCAGCAGCAGTAGTCAATGGCCACCGCTTTCCAACATTCTTCAAAATATCTTCATTTGTGTTCAACTGGAAAAAAAAAGCTAAGTAATCTGCCAAAAAAAAAAAAAAAAACTAGCATATTTTGCGAATATTTGGATATATGCAAATTACACGTGTGTCATACAATTTCATAAATGGATTAAACATATATAATTTGTCAAATATTGCTAAAATAATTTACATATTTTTTTCCAACTATTGGTACAAATATGTATATATAAGTTTAAATATATTAGCTATAATTTTATACATGTGTTCATAAATGGGCATGTTTGAACATACACATGCATATTTTTGAACATATATGTACATATTTGTAAAATATAAATGGCAATTTTTGAAATATTTTGACATTTTAAATGTTAAATGCAAATATAAACGTGTATGTCATATAATTTGCATATATTTAAATATATCAGACTTCTATATGAGGCACTCTGATCATAATCAATGCATTATTATGAAGTTCAGTAATACATAAGTGGACAACATTTCTCACACATATTCTGTCCTGTTGCGTGGAGATCGTGTCTTGTTGACTCTATCCATAAGTATAGATTGCCTTAAACCACTCGATTTATCTTGCAGAAAGAAGCAAGACGTGATCAACAACAAGCCGACGACCACCTGCAAACATCCAGCAGCAGTAGTCAATGGCCACCGCTTTCCAACATTCTTCAAAATATCTTCATTTGTGTTCAACTGGAAAAAAAAAGCTAAGTAATCTGCAAAAAAAGAAACTGTGGCATTTATTTTGCGAATATTTGGCAGTATATGCAAATTACACATGTCATACAATTTCATAAATGGATTAAACATATATAATTTATGTCAAATATTGCAAAAATAATTTACATCATTTTTTCCAACTATTGGTACAAATATGTATATATATTTTCAAATATATTAGCTATAATTTTATACATATTTTCATAAATGGGCATGTTTGAACATACACATGCATATTTTTGAACATATATGTACATATTTGTAAAAAATAAATGACAATTTTTGAAATATTTTGACATTTTAAATGTTAAATCCAAATATAAACGTGTATGTCATATAATTTGCATATATTTAAATATATCAGACTTCTATATGAGGCACTCTGATCATAAATAATCAGTGCATTATTATGAAGTTCAGTAATACATTAGTGGACAACATTTCTCACACATATTCTGTCCTGTTGCGTGGAGATCGTGTCCCGTTGACTCTCTCCATATGTATAGATTCCTGTAAACCCCTTGTTTTATCTTGCAGAAAGAAGCAAGACGTGATCAACAACAAGCCGGCGACCACATGCAAGCATCCAGCGGTCCATCCCAAAAACAGCGCGTCTCCAAACTCCCAGCGAGGAACCACACTGGGCACGCTCTCATCGAAGAACCGCAGCACGGTCAGATGCGCCACATAGGAGACAGGCACGATCCCCAAAACTCCAGAAGACAAGCTTAAGATCCCGCCGAAGATCTTAAGAGTGCGCTTGGCTTCAATGCTGTCAGCGCGTTTCTTGCAGCTGTTCACCAGGTTTATTCCTGGTATGGCGAACACTAGTGCGCTCAAACCGGCGGCCACAGAAGTGCACATCATAATGCGTGCCAGCCGGATGTCAGGAGGCAGACCTAAAAGACTGTCGTAGCGGCTGCACTCGGTCACGCCGAGCTCCTGGACCACACAGGTCATCCACAATCCCAGCTCGAAGCTTTCAGACGGCAGCAGCTCAGTGGAGAGAGTCAGCCAGCGGGTCATCATGGTGCTGAGGAGCGAACACAAGCAGGCGCACAGAGAGAAGAACACTCCCAGCAGCTCCAGAGCGCAGAACCCCGGCTCCATCAGCTGCTCCTGCTGCAGTCTACACTAGATAGTAGACACTGAGAGCGAGCGCTGAGCGGAGCATTAGTGTGTGTGTGTGTGAGGATGAGGAGGAGTGGCTCTGGTGGGCTAAACAACAACTGCTTTCACAGACACACTGATCTGCAGCAGCTGAAGACTGCACCAATACATGCATGGATTAGACTCAATATTAACTACAAAATGATTTAGTCGTTTAGCAGACGCTCTTGTCCAAAGCGATTTTCAATTTGGGAGGCATTCAGCAATTCAGCAACAAGAGGCAATACACACAACCAGTGCTGATTATACAAAGGAGCTGCTAGTGCTGAGAATTATGTGAGAATTAAGTAGCAGCAACTCAATGCATTTAAGCATGTAGACAGGGTCAAGACGATCTGCTGCAGGTCAAAGCGAGCATCAGAATGGGGAAGAAAGGGGATTTAAGTGATTTTGAACGTGGCATGGTTGTTGCTGCCAGACGGGCTGGTCTGAGTATTTCAGAAACTGCTGATCTACTGGGATTTTCACGCACAATCATCTCTAGGGTTTACAGAGAATGGTCTGAACAAGAGGAAATATCCAGTGAGCGGCAGTTCTGTGGGCGCAAATGCCTTGTTGATGCCAGAGGTCAGAGGAGAATGGCCAGACTGGTCCCAGCTGATAGAAAGGCAACAGTAACTCAAATAAGCACTCGTTACAAGTTCGTTCGCACTCGGTCTGCAGAAGAGCATCGTCCAACCTTGAGGCGGATGGGCTACAACAGCAGAAGACCACACCGGGTGCCGCTCCTGTCAGCTAAGAACAGGAAACTGAGGCTACAATTCACACAGGCTCACCGAAACTGGACAATAGAAGATTGGAGAAACGTTGCCTGGTCTGATGAGTCTCCATTTCTGCTGACACATTCGGATGGTCGGCTCAGAATTTGGCCTCAACAACATGAAAGCATGGATCCATCCTGCCTTGTATCAACGGTTCAGGCTGGTGGTGGTGGTGTAATGGTGTGAGGGATAGTTTCTTGGCACACTTTGGGCTCATTAGTACCAATTGAGCATGGTGTCAACGCCACAGCCTACCTGAGTATTGTTGCTGACCATGTCCATCCCTTTATGACCACAGTGTCTCCATCTTCTGATGGCTACTTCCAGCAGGATAACACACCATGTCATAAAGCGTGAATCATCTCAGACTGGTTTCTTGAACATGACAATGAGTTCACGGTACTCAAATGGCCTCTCAATCCAATAGAGCACCTTTGGGATGTGGTGGAATGGGAGATTGGCATCATGGATGTGCAGCCGACAATTGCTAGCATGTCAATATGGAGCAAAATCTCTGAGGAATATTTCCAGTACCTTGTTGAATCTATGCCACGAAGGATTAAGGCAGTTCTGAAGGCAAAAGGGGGTCCAACCCGGCAGGGGCGGACTGGCCATCTGGCAGACCAGGCAGTTTCCCGCTGGGCCGACATTCTTTTTGGGCCGGGCTGATCATCTTCTTTTGATCTGATCGGCCCATAAAACGCTTAGCAGCCAATCGTGTTTTTCTGCCTATTTAATTGACGATGCTGTGATCTGTGACGCTCTGAAAGTAAGATGCTTTTTTTCGGACAGACCGGCTCATGTGACAATCTGCAGCCCATTGGTTCTTTACTTTATTGACATTGGGCTGACCCAATCACAAACTCCTATTTCGGGCTCTGTGTGAGCGTGCAACATTGGTGTGTATTTGTCAAAATAGTCGAGAGTCAGAGAGATGGAGAAGAAACAGAAGGGAGGCACAGAGAAATTGCGGGAAACACACTGGCGTTTTAATTAGCGGTTCTAAAAAAAGTTCTTCGTCCTTGGCTAAAAACGCACATCACGTGACCACACACACACTCTGTCATGAGCTGCAGCCAGTAGGTCAGCGGGTGATTTGAGCATAAAACCCCAGGTGAGAGTATCGTGCATGTCGGACAGTTCATCAAAGATCTACTGCTAGATCTCATCTCACTATAGTTGTTAAACGTGATATTAAATTCATCTTGTTGTCTCTATCTAACGACTCTCCAGTCTTTTGAATCTATTACTTGTTCTCAGGTAATGCGTTTTGGCTGAGTGCAAAGATAAGTGAATATATTAATTAAAGGAACCACGTACACTGATTCTGCACGTTGACTGATTGCTTGCCTTTATTGTATAAATTTATTGTAAGTTATACTTTTATAATGACTGTTATTGATTATTAAATCTGATATTCAGCAAAAGAGAGGGTATGCAGTGCCACTGATGCTATCCAAGACCAGCGACGAGATGATACCAAGGTTTTCATAATTCTGGACCAGGCCATATCCTGAGCAGCTGCTGTGGTGGTCATCGTGGAGTGAGAGCATGAGACTGACTTCTGTGATGCTCCAAGGACAGACGAGTCTTCGCTGAGGTCCAGCTTCCTGCGCCTAGACTGCAGCTCTGCACAAGACGTTTGGCCATAGGAGAAATGGTCGTGCCCGACTGAGCCTGGTTTCTCTCAAGGTTTTTTAAATCTTCACTTTCGCAAACTGGTGAAGTTTTTTCCTCGCCGCTGTCGCCACTGGCTTGCATGGTTCGGGATCTGTAGAGCTGCGCATCGATGGATTTGCTCTGCAGTGTTTGGACTCTCAGTAGTGATTGTTAACCCACACTGAACTGAGCTAAACTGAACTGAACTTAAACACTGAAAACTGAACTGACACTGTTTCAATTCACTATAATCTTCCATGTGAAGCTGCTTTGACACAATCTACATTCTATACAAATAAAGATGAATTGAATTGAATGGAAAGTTTAGTATTTTCAATGAAAATGAAAGGAGGCAGTTATGTTATAGGCCCTGTTTTGTTATAAATATGCATAGAGTGAAGATGACGCTCATATAAATATGTAGCTACACGAGACCGTTTGGTGTCTGTTTATCATAATATCAAAATTAAATACATTTTCTTATATTATGCTTTCATTGTTAAGATAGTGAAACAGCAAGCAGGATGAGGTGAATGAGGTTATAAAGTACACTGTTCCCTTTGAAGATTTACCCATGCGTCAGCAGGCAGTTTTTGTTATGATTATTATTTAATATAGGCTGAGTGATTAGTGTATTGAATAAGCTAAATTGGCTAGAGTATGAATGTGTGTGTGAAAGAGTGTGTATGGGTGTTTTCCGATACTGGGTTGTGGCTGGAAGGCCATCTGCTGCATAAAACATGCTGGAATAGTTGGCGGTTCATTCCGCTGTGGCAACCCCTGATAAATAAAGGACTAAGCCGAAGGAAAATAAATAAATAAATGAATAGTGTATTTTTTATAACCTAAAAAAAATCTTTATGGATAGTATACAGAAATTAAATTAAGATTAATGTCTGTATTTATTTATTTATTTATTTATTTCATATATATGGCTTTTGTGTTTTTATAAAATAGGAGGTGATCAACATATTGGACATGCACAGATGGGTGGCATTTTGGTTGTATGTAGTGGGCCGCTCTGGCCCAAAATGCCAGGGCCGATTTTTTTTGCCCCAGTCCAGCCCTGCAACCCGGTAATAGTAAGGTGTACCTAACAGCGTATATGACAGTTCTGTCAACAGATGCTATAATTATAACTCTTCATGTGCTGCCTGGACATTACACATAGAGGAAAATAGTCCTACATTTATATAAAAATATTGATTCATTGATGCATTATATTCTTGTAGTGATTCTGAATTGATTCTTAAAAGTCCTGAATCGATTCTGTTCTCAAATTAGAGAGAATAAACTCTCCAAGCAGTTCCACAGCAGATATCCCCGGCTCCATCAGCTGCTCCTGTCAACACTAGATAGTAGACACTGAGACTGAGCGCTTATGTTGTAGGTTGTTAGGTCTGTTAGATTGTAATGCCAATTTTAATACATTCAATCAGCTCGCAGTAGAAAAAACAAGCCACGAGCACTGTTTTCTCATTTAATATTCCGTTTCTCTAGGAACTGCATCACAATACGAAAAAAAAAAAAAACTCCTACTCTACATGCAGATAGCAGACTGAGAGAGAGAGTAAGCGCTGGGTGGAGCATTAGTGTGTGTGTGTGTGTGTGTGGCTCTGGTGGGCTGAACAACAACTGCATTCACTGATGATGATATTCAAAGCGACTCTGATCTGCTGCTGCAGCTTAAGTTTTCACATCACAACTTAGGCCTGAAAAATATAATGGGATAAAGTTGGTTTGATGTTTGATATTTGCAAATTTAGGGACTATCAGTGGCGGTGCTAGGAGGGGTTTGACGGGGCATTAGAAACTTGCTCAACCCCGACATAGCTCCGAAAGGATTTTCTATTACTCAACGCTATAAATAATGTTTTAGCCCCCTCTATAAAGAAATAACCCCACTTACAACCCAAACAAATCCTGAAGCTGCTACTGGGGACCACTAAATTCATATCAATAGCTATGTTTCCAATCCCCTATTTTTATGAGCATTTTGGATTATCCAATAAAAAATCCTTGATGGAAAAGCCAGGATATGCATTTGAAAATGTGCATAGAAAACTTATGTGCACAACCTAGAAGGATAAACTTTATAAAATACTCAAAAACTCTGATGTAAACACACTTAGGGTGAATAAACTCTAGCTTTGTGCCTCAGCCAGTCCGTCATCATATGGTTCAATATTATTATCAGTAGTGGAAAGAGTACTGAAAAATCATACTCAAGTAAAAGTACAATTACTTGCCCAAAAACACAGCGCAAGTAGAATAAAAGTATCTCAAGAGTAGTGAGTATTACGCTGTGAAAGGCTGATGCGTTTACCTGCAATTTGTGCATGTGTGTGGGTGTAAACGTAACATTCTGTAGTGCATTTAGTGATTAATAGGGCCATTTGGTGATTTCAGTTTTCATACAATAAGCATTTGCCATCTTCTCATCAGTAATAAGCAGTCTAAGGCCCAATCCCAATTCTATTTTTGTACCCCTTCCCCTTGGCCCTTGAAACCGAGTGTGAAGGGGAAGGGCTTTACCTCTAAGAAATAAGACAGCACTACAGCACCTGCACACGTCATCATATGACATCGTGAGCTCTTGCTTCATATGAGATCAGACGATGGCGACTGCTGTAGTTACTCCAGTTGTGTTATTTTTTGGTATTTATCTTCAGGAAATCACTGAAGGCAACGATATGTTATCATAACGATCTAATGTGGCAATAAACTCCCCAGGTAGCAAAGAATTCTGGCCCAGATTTGGCATAAAGCTGGCACAGCAGGCATTCGTCCGGCACTGGCATACAGCATGTGGGCCAAACATGGCCCAAGTTTGGCAGAGGTGGCACCGTCTTACAGGCGGCACTCAAGACTTGGGCCAGATATCAAATGTGATATTTGGCCCAGATGTTAAAAATGTATATGTGGGCCACATATGTTTGGCCTATCTTGACCCACTTTTAAAATACATTTAAATTATTTTTGAGTAAAGAAAAATTCTATCAATCAGGTTGTTACAAGAAAAAGCACAGCCATAAAACGAAATGCTTCATGGGTTTATAAAATTCATTGCAGTCGTGACACACCAACATATCTGGCCCAGTTCAGGCCCAGTTATGGCTTATTAACTTGGCTGAGACTTGGCCCAAATATGGTCCGTGTTTGCCTCTTGTATGGAAGCCAGACTTGGTCCAGTCATGTGCCGTAATTTACTGCGGCATGTGGGCCAAGCAAATGCTGATGGTGTGGGCCAGATCTGGGCCAGAGAAATTTTGCTATGTAGGTCGTAACTGTACTGTGCATTTACACCATGGCCATATTCATCTATGTAAACACAAGAAAACAACATTAACACCAGGGGCGGACTGGGAAAGCATTTTCAACCAGGCCAAAGTAACTGTCAGTCAGGCCACATCTGATGCAATCTAGAGCGTCAGGCCACCGGGAAATGTGCACCACCCGGTGCTCCCTATGGCCAGTCCGCCCCTGGCAGACACTGTAAAAAGCTCGTTCTCAGCCACTTGACTTTTCTGACAGGGTATTCGAGTGTCATCGAGTGTCTGATGTGAAAATAAGTTGTGGGACTGTTGTACAGGAGTTATTATTAGGGATTATAGATAGCGAAATTTAGCGTTTTTTTTTTTAAAGCATGACGGTAAAACACGAACGCGGTTATGAATGTATTAATACATATGTTTGTTTGTCGTAAAAACTTGTAATAATGACAAAAAATACTAATTTGTGGCTCTCCTTACCTTCAGGTGCAGTTATGCAGCCGTTGTGGCTGGTGTATTCTGGGAAATTTTCTTACCCCTTGGTTTTGAGTGTGGTTCTAAAAAATCTCTCTTTCGAGGGTTATCTAGCCCTTCCCCTTAGCCCTACGCCTTCAAGATAAAGAGAATTGGGACACCCCTACCCCTTTACGTGAACGCGCAAAACGAGGGGTAGTGGTAAGGGGAAGGGCTAAGGGGTAGAATTGGGATTGGGCCACTATGTGTGATTTGATTGGACAAGATCACAGGACTGATGCCAAGTACTAAGCCAATCCCCATAGACAAGAAAAAATAATGTAGTGACTGCAGGTTGAAGGAAAGTAGTGGAGTAAAACTACCAATACTGCACTAAAATCGTATTCAAGGGAAAGTAAAAGTACACATTTTTAAAACTAAATTACAATTCCTGAGAAAACCTACTCGATTACAGTAATTTGAGTATTTGTAATTTGTCACTCTACACCACTGATTATTATATTATTATTCCATCCAGAACTGTCTTGAGCATTTTCAAAAAAGGTTTATTCCATCTATAAAGGCACTGATTATCAATCTTGATTTATCATGACCGACTGCCATTTTTGAATGAATAACGGCGTTTCCTTGGTTACTGCAGTAAGCAAAGCAGCGTGACGTAAAATCTAGCGCTATTTTATCCATTAAACCAGGGGTTCCCAAACTTTTCAGCCCCCGACCCCCAAAATAACAATGCCAGTGACTCTTGACCCCCAATATCCTCTGAGGTGATTATAAATACAGAAACCTTGCATGCAATGGCGCACACACACCAATAGACCCAAGTCTTATCTTTGTTTAATTTTTTTTTAAATGTATGTCAGTGCTGTAAATGTGCCAGAAAGTTTAACCTGGTGTTATAAAATCAATCTGCTGCATCTGACGCTATTGCTGTGTCTTTAATATAATGTAATTACCTCAGGGGTCGCAATCCAACATTCAATTCAATTCAATTCAATTCAATTCACCTTTATTTCTATAGCGCTTTTACAATGTAGATTGTGTCAAAGCAGCTTTACATAGAAGATTATAGTGAATGTAAACAGTGTCAGTTCAGTTTTCAGTGTTTAAGTTCAGTTCAGTTTAGCTCAGTTCAGTGTGGGTTAATAATCACTACTGAGAGTCCAAACACTGAAGAGCAAATCCATCGATGCGCAGCTCTACAGATCCCGAACTGGGAACTAGTAACTAGTAACTATAAGCTACTATAGTAACTACAGTATATAGTAACTATAAACAACTATTTTTTCTCTTTAATAGGTTATGAATAAAATATGGTAATTCTTATGGTTTAATAAAAATCAATAGATTTTTGGAAATTACCAGGCGACCCCCCCTTCATTGTCCCGCGACCCCTCGGGGGGTCCCTACCCCCACTTTGAGAACCACTGCATTAAACTACAGCATCCCAACATTTGCTGATTAAATTCAGGCATTCAAACTAGCATTCTTTTAAATACGTTTTAGCATAACTTTTAAATACGTTTTAAGAGCCTTAAATTTCTCTAAATTGATATATCAAGTCCCCGCGGACATCCCGACAATAATTTACACTATTAAATATTCACAATTAAAACTTAACTTCTTTTAAATTTAATTTAATTAAGAATTTCATGATTATTTTATTCAGTTTTTAATAATTAGTTTGTTACAAATGTTTTATGTACACTTCTGCCTACGTCATGTGACTTTTTATGTACTTTAAGGTATTTTTGTATATGGTAAAACAAACCGTTTTAATGTACCGTTACTTCAACGTCATTCTGAAAACAAAAATTATCTCAGCCACCTAATTTGTCAGTTTTGTTTTCTTTGTGAGGGAAATTTGTTGGCTATTAGCAAGTAAACAGACTGAACAATAACTCTAACAATAATTTGATGTCGAAATATAGATCAGGGCTGCCAACTTTTGGCTTTAGTTTGGAGTGAGAAGCCCCGCCCATATCCACAAGCCACGCCCCCACAGCAAGCCACGCCCAGATTATTTATAAATATATAAAATAATAAATATATTATTTTAATAAATACTTCTAAGATATTTATTAAATTAGAGTATTATTACTATTATACAATTATCCTATTATAAATAAATAAATAAAAAACTATGTAAAGATACAACTGAAGTGATATGCTACGAACATTTAAGAAATCTTTTGCGTAAATATATTAATTTCAGAACAGCATGGTGGCTCAGTGGTTAGCACTGTCGCCTCACAGCAAGAAGGTCACTGATTCGAGTGACACATGCGCTGTAGGGGAATTGATTAACTAAATTGGTTGTAGTGTATATGTGAATGAGTGTGTATGGGTGTTTCCCAGTACTGGGTTGCGGCTGGAAGGGCATCCAAAGCGTAAAACATATGCCGGAACAGTTGGCAGTTCATTCCGCTATGGCGACCTCTGAAATAGAGACTAAGCTGAAGGAAAATGAATGAATGAATATTAATTTCATTAGAATGAATTTCTACAGATTGTATAGAACACAAAAAATGTTTTATAGAATTATCTGTTGTGTGTTGTCTTAGACCTGACTTATGGCCAAGAATTAGGTTTATTAAGTCTAAACTCCCTGACTTTATCCCTCCTTTCTGCTTCATAAAAAAAATCTATCAGTAGATATGCTTAGTCAAATTAAGATCATCATCATATTAGTTAAACTTTAATTTAGCCGATTTACAAAACTCACTAGGCGCTGACACCTGAACATGGCAGGGGTAACAGGGTCTGTTACCCCTGCCATAAAACACAGCCCCTCTGAAATGTTTACATTTATTTGTAAAACTAGTGCGTTTTAAAATGCGCTTCACTTATTGTTTTGCTTTATCCATCAAGATAATAATCATATTACGTTTTAATCAATTATGGCCTTTGGTTTTCATGTAGACAGAATCCCAATGAAAGTCTATGAAAGGTAGGCTCGGATTAAGAATTCAGAGGCCCCTGGGCACAATGTCTTGTAGGCCCCTTACCTGCCACACCCCTATAGTTGAATTTAAAAAAAGATTAATAAAATATGTTTTTATGAAATTAATCTATATTGTATTGCCCGCATATTTAAAATAAATGATATACAGTACATATATTTCTAGTCTACAAAGATTTAACTTATTTTTAAAGCATTTAAAGCCCACTTTGAAAAAAAAAATACTAATAAAACTAGTGAAAATGAATGGATTTTAATATACTTGTTCAAGTTCACAGAAGCAGTACTAAAATTTATATATATGGTTATTTTTAATGTATAACTTCTACAAACCTATAATGCATATGATTTGCATATAACAGCTCTCCAATCCAGTTCTATGAATCTGAGTCTTCCATAATACACACAACTGATTAATGATTCCTACTTGTCTTCCTCGTGATGAAGAGTAGGCAAAATCTGATATGTAGAAAAATGCTGGATTCGAACCGGATTCATGATCAATCGCATCAACACATGCCATGCCAGGCGCTTTACAAACTACGCCACTGTCACAGCTGTTTGTTGCTCTCTTTAGTTATGTTGTCTCTGTCAATCAAAGTGATGAACTGGAATCACTCAACTAGCTTATTCCAACGAGGTGCGCTATTTGCACTTAGCCTAAATAGGGGTGCGTTTCTCGTCACAACACCTGTTGCACAAAGCGTGAGCAGCGCCTACTTTTTTCGGCATACATGTTCACAACCGGGATTCATACCGGGAGCGGCAACGCGAGCAGCGCATCAAGCAGGGGCGGTGCGAGAGGCTCGCGGGTATATTTTCTGCGCGCATGCGTCAGTTTCTTTTTCTATTACATTGCTTTCACCAGCGTTGGATCGGTTGCACATAGAGAGAATAACATCATTATAAAGCAATAAATATCTTTAACACCGTCTTCATTACAACGGGAAAAATATTCACGGGATGATTTTCCTGCGTGAGAAAATGGATGTGTGGCGTGAGAGCGTGAGAATACTGTCAATTGCGTGACTCTCACGCCGAATGCGTGAGAGTTGGCAGCACTGCTACTGTATGTACAGTAAGGGTGGTGTTGACAAAATATCGTCTGTAGTAAGTTGGTCTGGTCTCCATGAAGTTACTACAACCTTCATAATATGAATAAAAATCTTTGGTGAGGTACAGTAGTGTTTTTATTTGTCTATAAGACTAATGTATGTACAGTAAGGGTGGTTTTGACAAAATATCGCCTGTAGTAAGTTGGTCTGGTCTCTGTGAAGTTACTACAACCTTCAAAATATGAATAATAATCTTTGGTGAGGTACAGTAGTGTTTTTATTTGTCTATTTGACTACTGTATGTACAGTAAGGGTGGTTTTGACAAAATATCGCCTGTAGTAAGTTGGTCTGGTCTCCATGAAGTTACTACAACCTTCAAAATATGAATAATAATCTTTGGTGAGGTACAGTAGTGTTTTTATCTGTGTATTTGACTACTGTATGTACAGTAAGGGTGGTTTTAACAAAATATCACCTGTAGTAAATTGGTCTGGTCTCCATGAAGTTACTACAACCTTCAAAATATGAACAAAAATCTTTGGTGAGGTACAGTAGTGTTTTTATTTGTCTATTAGACTAATGTATGTACAGTAAGGGTGGTTTTGACAAAATATCGCCTGTAGTAAGTTGGTCTGGTCTCTGTGAAGTTACTACAACCTTCAAAATATGAATAATAATCTTTGGTGAGGTACAGTAGTGTTTTTATTTGTCTATTTGACTACTGTATGTACAGTAAGGGTGGTGTTGACAAAATATCGCCTGTAGTAAGTTGGTCTGGTCTCTATAAAGTTACTACAACCTTCAAAATATGAATAATAATCTTTGGTGAGGTACAGTAGTGTTTTTATTTGTCTATTTGACTACTGTATGTACAGTAAGGGTGGTTTTGACAAAATATCGCCTGTAGTAAGTTGGTCTGGTCTCTGTGAAGTTACTACAACCTTCAAAATATGAATAATAATCTTTGGTGAGGTACAGTAGTGTTTTTATTTGTCTATTAGACTACAGTATGTACAGTAAGGGTGGTTTTGACAAAATATTGCCTGTAGTAAGTTGGTCTGGTCTCTGTGAAGTTACTACAACCTTCAAAATATGAATAATAATCTTTGGTGAGGTACAGTAGTGTTTTTATTTGTCTATTTGACTACTGTATATACAGTAAGGGTGGTTTTGACAAAATATCGCCTGTAGTAAGTTGGTCTGGTCTCTGTGAAGTTACTACAGCCTTCAAAATATGAATAATAATCTTTGGTGAGGTACAGTAGTGTTTTTATTTTTCTATTTGACTACTGTATGTACAGTAAGGGTGGTGTTGACAAAATATCGCCTGTAGTAAGTTGGTCTGGTCTCTATAAAGTTACTACAACCTTCAAAATATGAATAATAATCTTTGGTGAGGTACAGTAGTGTTTTTATCCGTGTATTTGACTACTGTCTGTACAGTAAGGATGGTTTTGACAAAATATCGCCTGTAGTAAGTTGGTCTGGTCTCTGTGAAGTTACTACAACCTTCAAAATATGAATAAAAATCTTTGGTGAGGTACAGTAGTGTTTTTATTTTTCTATTTGACTACTGTATGTACAGTAAGGGTGGTTTTGACAAAATATCGCCTGTAGTAAGTTGGTCTGGTCTCCATGAAGTTACTACAACCTTCAAAATATGAATAATAGTCTTTGGTGAGGTACAGTAGTGTTTTTATCTGTGTATTAGACTACTGTATGTACAGTAAGGATGGTTTTGACAAAATATCGCCTGTAGTAAGTTGGTCTGGTCTCCATGAAGTTACTACAACCTTCAAAATATGAATAATATTCTTTGGTGAGGTACAGTAGTGTTTTTATTTGTCTATTTGACTACTGTATGTACAGTAAGGGTGGTTTTGACAAAATATCACCTGTAGTAAATTGGTCTGGTCTCCATAAAGTTACTACAACCTTCAAAATATGAATAATAATCTTTGGTGAGGTACAGTAGTGTTTTTATTTGTCTATTTGACTACTGTATGTACAGTAAGGGTGGTTTTGACAAAATATCGCCTGTAGTAAGTTGGTCTGGTCTCTATAAAGTTACTACAACCTTCAAAATATGAACAAAAATCTTTGGTGAGGTACAGTAGTGTTTTTATTTGTCTATTTGACTACTGTATGTACAGTAAGGGTGGTTTTGACAAAATATCGCCTGTAGTAAGTTGGTCTGGTCTCTGTGAAGTTACTACAACCTTCAAAATATGAATAATAATCTTTGGTGAGGTACAGTAGTGTTTTTATTTGTCTATTTGACTACTGTATGTACAGTAAGGATGGTTTTGACAAAATATCGCCTGTAGTAAGTTGGTCTGGTCTCCATGAAGTTACTACAACCTTCAAAATATGAATAAAAATCTTTGGTGAGGTACAGTAGTGTTTTTATCTGTGTATTTGACTACTGTATGTACAGTAAGGGTGGTTTTGACAAAATATCGCCTGTAGTAAGTTGGTCTGGTCTCCATAAAGTTACTACAACCTTCAAAATATGAATAATAATCTTTGGTGAGGTACAGTAGGGTTTTTATTTGTCTATTAGACTACTGTATGTACAGTAAGGGTGGTTTTGACAAAATATCGCCTGTAGTAAGTTGGTCTGGTCTCCATGAAATTACTACAACCTTCAAAATATGAATAACAATCTTTGGTAAGGTACAGTAGTGTTTTTATTTGTCTATTTGACTACTGTATGTACAGTAAGGGTGGTTTTGACAAAATATCGCCTGTAGTAAGTTGGTCTGGTCTCCATGAAATTACTACAACCTTCAAAATATGAATAACAATCTTTGGTAAGGTACAGTAGTGTTTTTATTTGTCTATTTGACTACTGTATGTACAGTAAGGGTGGTTTTGACAAAATATCACCTGTAGTAAGTTGGTCTGGTCTCTGTGAAGTTACTACAACCTTCAAAATATGAATAATAATCTTTGGTGAGGTACAGTAGTGTTTTTATTTGTCTATTAGACTACTGTATGTACAGTAAGGGTGGTTTTGACAAAATATTGCCTGTAGTAAGTTGGTCTGGTCTCTGTGAAGTTACTACAACCTTCAAAATATGAATAATAATCTTTGGTGAGGTACAGTAGTGTTTTTATCTGTCTATTTGACTACTGTATGTACAGTAAGGATGGTTTTGACAAAATATCGCCTGTAGTAAGTTGGTCTGGTCTCTATAAAGTTACTACAACCTTCAAAATATGAATAATAATCTTTGGTGAGGTACAGTAGTGTTTTTATTTGTCTATTTGACTACTGTATATACAGTAAGGGTGGTTTTGACAAAATATCGCCTGTAGTAAGTTGGTCTGGTCTCCATGAAGTTACTACAACCTTCAAAATATGAATAATAATCTTTGGTGAGGTACAGTAGTGTTTTTATTTGTCTATTAGACTACTGTATGTACAGTAAGGGTGGTTTTGACAAAATATCGCCTGTAGTAAGTTGGTCTGGTCTCCATGAAATTACTACAACCTTCAAAATATGAATAAAAATCTTTGGTGAGGTACAGTAGTGTTTTTATTTGTCTATTTGACTACTGTATGTACAGTAAGGGTGGTTTTGACAAAATATCGCCTGTAGTAAGTTGGTCTGGTCTCTATAAAGTTACTACAACCTTCAAAATATGAATAATAATCTTTGGTGAGGTACAGTAGTGTTTTTATTTGTCTATTTGACTACTGTATGTACAGTAAGGGTGGTGTTGACAAAATATCGCCTGTAGTAAGTTGGTCTGGTCTCTATAAAGTTACTACAACCTTCAAAATATGAATAAAAATCTTTGGTGAGGTACAGTAGTGTTTTTATTTGTCTATTTGACTACTGTATGTACAGTAAGGGTGGTTTTGACAAAATATCGCCTGTAGTAAGTTGGTCTGGTCTCCATGAAGTTACTACAACCTTCAAAATATGAATCATATTCTTTGGTGAGGTACAGTAGTGTTTTTATTTGTCTATTTGACTACTGTATGTACAGTAAGGGTGGTTTTGACAAAATATCACCTGTAGTAAATTGGTCTGGTCTCCATAAAGTTACTACAACCTTCAAAATATGAATAATAATCTTTGGTGAGGTACAGTAGTGTTTTTATTTGTCTATTTGACTACTGTATGTACAGTAAGGGTGGTTTTGACAAAATATCGGCTGTAGTAAGTTGGTCTGGTCTCCATGAAATTACTACAACCTTCAAAATATGAATAATAATCTTTGGTGAGGTACAGTAGTGTTTTTATCTGTGTATTTGACTACTGTATGTACAATAAGGATGGTTTTGACAAAATATCGCCTGTAGTAAGTTGGTCTTGTCTCTATAAAGTTACTACAACCTTCAAGATATGAATAATAATCTTTGGTGAGGTACAGTAGTGTTTTTATTTGTCTATTTGACTACTGTATGTACAGTAAGGGTGGTTTTGACAAAATATTATGGAGTCAGAGAAATCTCAAAAGAAATTCACGCAAAAGACACGATGTACACATGCGTAGCCAAATTCACGTGCATAAAACTAAATTCACGTGCGTAAAATATTTATTTATATTCACAAAAACAATTCACGTGCTCAAAATAAAAATACATATTCATAAAATACGTTTCACAAATGCAAAACACCATTTGCAAGTGTATAAGAGTGTACAAAAACTTTTGAATGTTTAAAACTTGTGAGTTCATCCTGAATGAGAATGTGCAAATCCTCTTTCACGTACGACTCCCCCTGGATAAGTGTGTGTGTATTTTTGAGACTGTCCTGGCAGAAGCAAGCAACTCGTAACCTTTTAGCCAATCAGATGAGACCTGTATTCAATATCACCTACTCTGCGCTCCTTTTGCGCAGACGGTTTCTCTCCAGCATGGCGAACGGAGAAAGAGATGCACAGGCTTCAACCCAGAACTATTAAATCCCCTGACTATCATTGACTAAAAACGTAATTTACATTATATCTAATGAAAGTAAACTGGCTGTTGTTGTGCTTTAGTAATATCTAGAATATAAATATAATATTAATACTTTTCGGGATCTTTTTCAACACAAATCGGAGCCTCTCGGATCATTTCAAACATGTTTGATGCTGTTCATGATTTTAAATCGGGCTGATCACTGCTCTGATAAGCTGCCCTCCAACCTACAGCCGCATCACAGAAGAGAAGAGCTGAGGAGAGTCGCGTCAGTTTTAATAAATTCAGTTGGAAGGTGTTTTTAACTGCAGTCACGCCATCTGCGGTTCCGAGAGAGAGAGAGGGTCACGTTATCTGTGCTTCAAATTACAGTGCGCGTCTACTCGGTGTTGCGCGGTAGATTAAAGACGCGTGTGTTTAATGCGCTGCAGTTTAATCTTGTTTCACTTTTATTCGCGTATGAATTCAAATGAGAGATAGTCATAAATGGTCACTTTTATTCATGTTTGGATATATAATAATCATGACTTTGCATGTAGGCTATGCTATTTTTTCTTTGTTTTGCTGTAATTGTGTTTTATTTACGACTTTAACAACAAAATTAATAGCATTTAAAAGTCATTACCCGGCTGTCATAACTATTCACATTCGTTTTCATATTTACAACCTACTATTTAGGTGTTTACTGTACTATTATGATTGTTTTATTGGTTTATTTGTGTTTTTCGGTAAATATTTTCCTGTGGAATGTTGCTAAATATTTAAAAAAAAAATGTTGTTGTATAATTGTTACCACTGTGCTCACTTTTCATATCATATTACTGTTTCATATTTGAATAGCACGCTAAAATCATGAAAAACACAGTGTTTTTACTGAAGAGTCATATTAGAAAACTCATAAAAAAATAAAATCAAATTGTTTTCTGCCAACTCCACCAGATTATTGTTCTACATGTCCTAATGTACCACTGTGCTCGCTTTTCATATCATATACTGTTTCATATTTTAATAATAGCACGCCAAAATCATGGAAAATACAGTGTTTTTTTTACTATACGGTCATATATATATATTTATTTATTTATATTTATACGTGATGGTGGAAAAAAACTGAGTGGGAGGAAAAAAAAATGGGTTGGAGAAAAAAAAAAACAGTGATAGGAAAATATATATCTTTTTAAGTTCTTGCGTTGTTTTGCGAGGGAACGCAAAGATGTTTTTCCACA
The DNA here is from genome assembly GCA_903798195.1 of Danio kyathit. NCBI lineage: Eukaryota > Metazoa > Chordata > Actinopteri > Cypriniformes > Danionidae > Danio > Danio kyathit. Next base: position 53,946,678 of record LR812529.1, on the reverse strand, counting down.
AACACTTCCTGTTCACTTCATACATGTCAACCCTCCCGTTTTTGCCTGGATTATCCCGTATTTTACAATTCTATCCTGCTATCATCATATCATTCAGTATTTTCCCATATTTCTCATGTATTTTTAATCTTGAAAACACGCTGAAATGAATATAAAAATGTCTTCATTCACTTTCTTTCCATTAAAGCTGTGCGTCGATCACAATGACTGTATATAATAGGTCGATCATCACCCTTCATATGCAACCTCTGAATCAGGCGAATGCATGTATGAGCCAATGACTGGTATAAGCGCTGACTGACAGAAGCGCTCCGTGTGATAAAGTGCAGGGCATTTTGGGATATTCGGGTGTATGTTTAAACAAGACAAATACTCTTAATAATTTGTAAACATGTCCGTCCTGCGTGTTTTATTTTAACACACCTAATGACTAACTAATGCACAAACAGATACGAAAGCAATGGAATACTTTCATTATAGATCTGTGCATTATACAGTTACACCACTGTAATCAAATAAAAAACGAAAGATTAATTTGCTGCTCTTCACTTGTTTGATAACAGAGGTGTCACTTTGGTGTGTACAGAAGCTGATCTGGGATCAGTTTATAATACGGAGCGCTTCAGTCAGTCAGCGCTTATACCAGTCGTTGGCTCATACATGCATTCGCTGATACTGAATGATATGATAGCAGGATAGAATAGTAAAATACGGGATAATCCAGGCAAAAACGGGAGGGTTGACATCTATGAATTCACTTAAGAGAAGTGTTTGTGGAAAAACAGTTTTGCGAGGGAACGCGATCTTTGCGAGGGAACGCAAAAACATAAAAATATATATTTTCCTATCATTGTTTTTTTTTTCTTCCACCCTTTTTTTTTCTCCCACTCAGTTTTTTGTTCCACCATCACATCCCTTCCGGGTCTCCGTACTACGGCACAACAACAGCCAGTTTACTTTCATTAGATATAATGTAAATTACGTTTTTAGTCAATGATAGTCAGGGGATTTAATAGTTCTGGGTTGAAGCCTGTGCATCTCTTTCTCCGTTCGCCATGCTGGAGAGAAACCGTCTGCGCAAAAGGAGCGCAGAGTAGGTGATATTGAATACAGGTCTCATCTGATTGGCTGAAAGGTTACGAGTTGCTTGCTTCTGCCAGGACAGTCTCAAAAATACACACACACTTATCCAGGGGGAGTCGTACGTGAAAGAGGATTTGCACATTCTCATTCAGGATGAACTCACAAGTTTTAAACATTCAAAAGTTTTTGTACACTCTTATACACTTGCAAATGGTGTTTTGCATTTGTGAAACGTATTTTATGAATATGTATTTTTATTTTGAGCACGTGAATTGTTTTTGTGAATATAAATAAATATTTTACGCACGTGAATTTAGTTTTATGCACGTGAATTTGGCTACGCATGTGTACATCGTGTCTTTTGCGTGAATTTCTTTAGAGACTGTTCTGACTCCACTGTGAAATTACTACAACCTTCAAAATATGAATAATAATCTTTGGTGAGGTACAGTAGTGTTTTTATCTGTGTATTTGACTACTGTATGTACAGTAAGGGTGGTTTTGACAAAATATCGCATGTAGTAAGTTGGTCTGGTCTCTAAAGTTACTACAACCTTCAAAATATGAATAATAATCTTTGGTGAGGTACAGTAGTGTTTTTATTTGTCTATTTGACTACTCTATGTACAGTAAGGGTGGTTTTGACAAAATATCGCCTGTAGTAAGTTGGTCTGGTCTCTATAAAGTTACTACAACCTTCAAAATATGAATAATAATCTTTGGTGAGGTACAGTAGTGTTTTTATTTGTCTATTAGACTACTGTATATACAGTAAGGGTGGTTTTGACAAAATATCGCCTGTAGTAAGTTGGTCTGGTCTCTATAAAGTTACTACAACCTTCAAAATATGAATAATAATCTTTGGTGAGGTACAGTAGTGTTTTTATTTGTCTATTTGACTACTGTATGTACAGTAAGGGTGGTTTTGACAAAATATCGCCTGTAGTAAGTTGGTCTGGTCTCCATGAAGTTACTACAACCTTCAAAATATGAATAATAATCTTTGGTGAGGTACAGTAGTGTTTTTATTTGTCTATTTGACTACTGTATGTACAGTAAGGGTGGTGTTGACAAAATATCGCCTGTGGTAAGTTGGTCTGGTCTCTGTGTAGTTACTACAACCTTCAAGATATGAATAATAATCTTTGGTGAGGTACAGTATTGTTTTTATTTGTCTGTTTGACTACTGTATGTACAGTAAGGGTGGTTTTGACAAAATATCGCCTGTAGTAAGTTGGTCTGGTCTCCATGAAGTTACTACAACCTTCAAAATATGAATAATAATCTTTGGTGAGGTACAGTAGTGTTTTTATTTGTCTATTTGACTACTGTATGTACAGTAAGGGTGGTGTTGACAAAATATCGCCTGTAGTAAGTTGGTCTGGTCTCTATAAAGTTACTACAACCTTCAAAATATGAATAATAATCTTTGGTGAGGTACAGTAGTGTTTTTATTTGTCTATTTGACTACTGTATGTACAGTAAGGGTGGTTTTGACAAAATATCGCCTGTAGTAAGTTGGTCTGGTCTCCATGAAGTTACTACAACCTTCAAAATATGAATAATAATCTTTGGTGAGGTACAGTAGTGTTTTTATTTGTCTATTTGACTACTGTATGTACAGTAAGGATGGTTTTGACAAAATATCGCCTGTAGTAAGTTGGTCTGGTCTCTATAAAGTTACTACAACCTTCAAAATATGAATAATAATCTTTGGTGAGGTACAGTAGTGTTTTTATCTGTGTTTTTGACTACTGTATGTACAGTAAGGATGGTTTTGACAAAATATCGCCTGTAGTAAGTTGGTCTGGTCTCTATAAAGTTACTACAACCTTCAAAATATGAATAATAATCTTTGGTGAGGTACAGTAGTGTTTTTATTTGTCTATTTGACTACTGTATGTACAGTAAGGATGGTTTTGACAAAATATCGCCTGTAGTAAGTTGGTCTGGTCTCCATGAAGTTACTACAACCTTCAAAATATGAATAATAATCTTTGGTGAGGTACAGTAGTGTTTTTATTTGTCTATTTGACTACTATATGTACAGTAAGGGTGGTTTTGACAAAATATCGCCTGTAGTAAGTTGGTCTGGTCTCCATGAAGTTACTACAACCTTCAAAATATGAATAATAATCTTTGGTAAGGTACAGTAGTGTTTTTATTTGTCTATTTGACTACTGTATGTACAGTAAGGGTGGTTTTGACAAAATATCGCCTGTAGTAAGTTGGTCTGGTCTCTGTGAAGTTACTACAACCTTCAAAATATGAATAATAATCTTTGGTGAGGTACAGTAGTGTTTTTATTTGTCTGTTTGACTACTGTATGTACAGTAAGGGTGGTTTTGACAAAATATCGCCTGTAGTAAGTTGGTCTGGTCTCTGTGAAGTTACTACAACCTTCAAAATATGAATAAAAATATTTGGTGAGGTACAGTAGTGTTTTTATTTGTCTATTAGACTACTGTATGTACAGTAAGGGTGGTTTTGACAAAATATCGCCTGTAGTAAGTTGGTTTTGTCTCTGTGAAGTTACTACAACCTTCAAAATATGAATAATAATCTTTGGTGAGGTACAGTAGTGTTTTTATTTGTCTGTTTGACTACTGTATGTACAGTAAGGATGGTTTTGACAAAATATCGCCTGTAGTAAGTTGGTCTGGTCTCCATGAAGTTACTACAACCTTCAAAATATGAATAAAAATCTTTGGTGAGGTACAGTAGTGTTTTTATCCGTGTATTTGACTACTGTCTGTACAGTAAGGGTGGTTTTGACAAAATATCGCCTGTAGTAAGTTGGTCTGGTCTCCATGAAGTTACTACAACCTTCAAAATATGAATAACAATCTTTGGTGAGGTACAGTAGTGTTTTTATCTGTGTTTTTGACTACTGTATGTACAGTAAGGGTGGTTTTGACAAAATATCACCTGTAGTAAGTTGGTCTGGTCTCCATGAAGTTACTACAACCTTCAAAATATGAATAAAAATCTTTGGTGAGGTACAGTAGTGTTTTTATCTGTGTATTTGACTACTGTATGTACAGTAAGGGTGGTTTTGACAAAATATCGCCTGTAGTAAGTTGGTCTTGTCTCCCTGAAGTTACTACAACCTTCAAAATATGAATAATAATCTTTGGTGAGGTACAGTAGTGTTTTTATCTGTGTTTTTGACTACTGTATGTACAGTAAGGGTGGTTTTGACAAAATATCGCCTGTAGTAAGTTGGTCTGGTCTCCCTGAAGTTACTACAACCTTCAAAATATGAATAATAATCTTTGGTGAGGTACAGCAGTGTTTTTATCTGTGTTTTTGACTACTGTATGTACAGTAAGGGTGGTTTTGACAAAATATCGCCTGTAGTAAGTTGGTCTGGTCTCCATGAAGTTACTACAACCTTCAAAATATGAATAATAATCTTTGGTGAGGTACAGTAGTGTTTTTATTTGTCTTTTTGACTACTGTATATACAGTAAGGGTGGTTTTGACAAAATATTGCCTGTAGTAAGTTGGTCTGGTCTCTATAAAGTTACTACAACCTTCAAAATATTAATAAAAATCTTTGGTGAGGTACAGTAGTGTTTTTATTTGTCTATTTGACTACTCAAATATTTCAGACACACTCACCTCACCTCACCTCTTTTCAGACGACCGTTAAAAAATATTTCGCGGCTAAAGAAATGATCACGTGTTGCATGTTACTTTCCTCACCGCGATTCATAATGAACCAATCAATGTGTCATGCGATGACTGGATTTCAAAATCGATTGCGCTGTCCGTTTTTACATTTTTATTCGAACATATTATGATTCATTATATAATATGTGTCAGATAACCTCCTTAGGTTTTTAACGCAGCTCTTTAAATGTGCCTGTTTGCTGTCACAGCGCAGTGACGTCAGCATGTGTAGACTACGTCCTGACGTCATCACTGTATGTCGACGTCCTGCCGCATCAGTTTATTCTGATGTTATGATGGATAAACACTACAACATATCGCCGTAAATCTGATTTAATTACACACACAACGATATGGCGGAGGCTGACGGTGAGAATTATCGTTTTTTAATTTAACATCTGCACCTGCCGAGCGTCACTAGCGTGTTTTTTTAGCTCTTCGTCCCTGTAATGCATTTCGGTTTGCTCATGCTAATGTTTTTTAATAATATACTGCAGTCATGAATAGATATCCACGTGTGAAATCTGATTTGTATTACTGTAAGGCGTCTGCGTGCGTATACATTCTGTTGGGTTTATATTTGGTACATCATTTTATGTATACACCTTGTTTATAGAGGTAAAGTTGGTTTTATATTCACACATTCGTTCAGTGACAGCTCCATACACTGTTTACCACGGCACTTTGAATATTCGGTCTGAAATAACCAGCAAGTATGACTTGAAACCAACATTAACACTGTTTATTTGACTGCGAACAATGTTGTACTTTAATAATCATTGGCTGCTAATAGGATTTCGCTATTTGAGGTTTGCAAATAATACTTTTATGAAATTATATTTTTAAGGGGAAAGTCCGAATGTGCGAATATAAAACCAACTTTACCTCTATACCTTGTTTACACATCTAAACAGCGCCTTATATAAAGGTTATTTTAAATAACACAACATAGTGGTGCTTATAAGTGTTTAGATTTGCACCATTGTATGTAATAGCAGTGGTTTTACTATCTAATACCATAGTATTACTATTGTACTACAGTATGTTAATCAAATGTGTATATAAAATGTTACTGTAAAGGTTAAATGTGGTTTTATAATAGTTTATGTACTACAGTAGCACATTAATTTAGCAACATACTGCAAGAATCACTGTTGCAGTTCAGTGTTATTTTTGACAGCTTAAAGATTTCTGCTTACGTCCTTAAAGCGAGTGTTTTAGACTAAATAAAATGTATAAGAGCAATTCCATGCAAATGTCAATCTTGCCATGAAAAAAATTAAGTTTTCACCAAAATAGAGAAACCGTTTCTACATTTTTTTGTGTAAGCAAGTATTTTACAGTACTTTAAAAATACTCATAAATGTCTCTGTCAGTGTTTAAAACTATTATATTTAATTTGCCAAAATCACACAAGTGGCAATTTCACATCTGTCACATCCATAACGGATAGAGGTAAAGTTGGTTTTATATTCGCACATTCGGACTTTCCCCTTAAAAATATAATTTCATAAAAGTATTATTTGCAAACCTCAAATAGCGAAATCCTATTAGCAGCCAATGATTATTAAAGTACAACATTGTTCGCAGTCAAATAAACAGTGTTAATGTTGGTTTCAAGTCATACTTGCTGGTTATTTCAGACCGAATATTCAAAGTGCCGTGGTAAACAGTGTATGGAGCTGTCACTGAACGAATGTGTGAATATAAAACCAACTTTACCTCTATCCATAACGGAAAAGTGTCACATCCATAACGACACTTTTTCCTCATAAATGCAAAAATATAAAATAAAATAAAATCAATCATGCTTGTTCTTTAGTGAGTCGACTCGCATCTGTTTGATTAGCATTGTTTCTTTTGGGTTGTGCAGTTTAATTGACAGAATTTCTACAAAGTATGTTGCATACTGAAAACTCACAAACTTTTTTTGGTCACATCTATAACGCATGTTTATTTTCCTCATTTAAAGTATAAAAAATGTTTACAGATTGATATTTTTCTGATCCCTTAACTCTGTGGTCAGTTGTTTTGGAAAATATAAACAGATGTGTCAATATAATGTTAACATATACTTTCTATGTGAATTTATGTTTTGAGTTTTTACTGCAAATGTCACATCCATAGCGCTGGAATTGCTCATAAATATAAAGCATAAAATGAATATAGAGCAGTAAGGATGTATACGTTAAAGAGAAAAATATAGGAGCAATTCCAGCGTTATGGATGTGACATTTGCAGTAAAAACTCAAAACATAGACTCACATAGAAAGTATACATTAACATTATATTGAAGCAATTGTTTTTATTTTCCAGAACGACTGACCACAGAGTTAAGGGATCAGAAAAATATCAATCTGTAAACATTTTTTTTACTTTAAATGAGGAAAATAAACATGCGTTATAGATGTGACCAAAAAAGTATGCGAGTTTACAGTATACAACATACTTTGTAGAAATTCTGTGAATGAAACTGCACAAACACAAAAAAATAAATGCTAATCATAAGGATAAGAGTCGGCTCACTATAGATCAAAAATTATTGATTTTATTTTATTTTATATTTTTGCATTTATGAGGAAAATGTGTCGTTTTGGATGTGACATCTCTCCGTTATGGATGTGACAGATGTGAAATTGCCACTTGTGTGACTTTGGTAAATCAAATATAAACGTTTGAAAACATTGACAGAGACATTTTTGAGTATTTCTAAAGTACTGTGAAATACTTTGTTAAACAAAAAACTTAGAAACAGCTTCCGTATTTTGGTGAAAACTGAATTTTTTTCATGGCTTGGTTGACATTTGCATGGAATTGTTCATAGACAAATAATAATAAATATAAAATTATGAATAAAAATACATTGTTGTTTTTGTCCAATGATTTGCCTAATTAACCAAACTTTCCTAGTTAACCTAATTAATCTGGTTAAGCTTTTAAATTGTGCTTAACTCTAAATACAAGAATCTTGCAAAATAACTAGTAAATTATTATGTATGATCATTATGGCCAAAATAAACTGAAAATAGTAGGAATTATTTATTAAAACTATTATGTTTAAAATGTGTTGGGGAAAATATGTATAATATAATATAATATAATATATATAATTCAGTATTACTTATTACTTCAGTATACTCAATACTCAACAAAAAATATTTTGAATGATTTTATTGTTTTCTTATATTTTGTATTTTATTTAATATTTTTTGTTATGATTCCTTTTTTAGATACCACATAGTTACACTACCTGACAAAAGTCTTGTGGCCTATCCAAGTTTTAGGGACGACAAATAATAACTTGACTTCTAGTTGATCATTTGGTATCAGAAGTGGCTTATATGAAAGGCAAAGGCCTCTAGATTACGCTTATATATATATATATATATATATATATATATATATATATATATATATATATATATATATATATATATATATATATATATATATATATATATATATATATATATATATATATATATATATGTGTACATTGTTATGTCCAGTATAGAATATAAAGTCATGTTGCAGTGGAAACAGAATGAATATTGTGTCTGACTCCATCATGAGCTTGGAGGACTGCATCATGCATCTCTGAATGACTCAAATCACTGATTAATAAAGTCATCTGGAATGGCAAAGAAAGCGTTCTTGCAGGACTCCCAGAGTTCATCAAGATTCTTTAGATTCATCTTCAACGCCTCCTCCATCATCTTACCTCAGACATGCCCAATAATGTTCATGTCTGGTGACTGGGCTGGCCAATCCTGGAGCACCTTGACCTTCTTTGCTTTCAGGAGCTTTGATGTGGTGGCTGAAGTATGATCAGGAGCGCTATCCTGCTGGAGAATTTGCCCTCTCCTGTGGTTTGTAATGTAATGGGCAGCACAAATGTCTTGATACCTCAGGCTGTTGATGTTGATCATCCACTCTGCAGATCTCTTACATGCCCCCATACTGAATGTAACCCCAAATCATGATTTTTCCTTCACCAAACTTGACTGATTTCTGTAGGAATCTTGGGTTCCAGTAGGTCTTCTGCAGTATTGGTGATGATTGGGATGCAGTTCAACAGATTATTCATGGGAAAAAATCCACCTTCTGACACTTTTCCAAATGATCAACTAGAAGTCAAGTTATTATTTGTTGTCCCTAAAACTTGGATAGGCCACAAGACTTTTGTCAGGTAGTGTAGTATATTTTTAGTTATATATTTACTAATAAACTAATAAAATGTTTTTGATTATTTTTCCCCACAGGCATCAGCAGTGCGACTCCCACCGAGGAGATGAATGGTGCCGGGAACCTGATGGACTTCTTGGACGAACCATTTCCAGACGTCGGCACTTATGAGGACTTTCACACCATCGACTGGCTCCGAGAGAAGTCCAAAGACACGGACAGACACCGCAAGGTAAAGCCGACCACCTGACGCTCATATAGAAATATGCTGATATTCAATATATGGTGATAATAAACATGCATAATATTGCTATCATGGGCACTTCAAAATAGCGTGAATAATTGAATATTATTGAAATTTTAGAGTCTTTTAAGATTATTCAGATTGTTGGCTTGAAGATTTAATAGGCTGATTATTTTCACACATTTTTATATACAGGGGATATTGGTTAATAATGCTCTTACTATTTATAAGCCCATGGTTATTTAATACTGTACAATAAAACTCCATTTGTTAATGTTAATTGCACTAAACTTATGATAAAAGCTACAAAAGCAGTTAATAATCTGATCAATAATGATGTTAATTTCTTAGTTGATGTCTGAAATAATGCATTAAAATGTCATTTTTTTATTAAAATGGAGTTTGTAACTAATACATTCCTTAGCTAACTTTAACATAAGTAATAACTTTGGTTTTCACTGTTGATTTTAATGCATTAACTAACATATATCAAAGCCTACACTCATTTTGGGGCTGTTTACACCTGGTCACTTCATGTGTTTTTTCTGACCGGATAGCTACAGGAGTTGGACAATGAAACTGAAAGGCCTGGTTTTAGAGCACAATAATTCATTAGTATGGTCCAGGGTCTCCTTTACCTTCTAAACCTCCAACACTAAATTGGCAGTGTTTCAGTTTCATTGTCCAAGCCCTGTATCTGATCGTGAAATAAACAGGCGTACATAATTATATATGTTGTGCTGGATGCCTTTATTTAATACCTTTATTAAGTAAAGAAACCAGAATCCCCTCTTGGCTATATTTCCTAGCTAGAGTTTTGTTTAGGACTGTCTTTTGTAACGTTGTTCAAGGAATAAATTAGATTCATATCTTATCACACAGGGTAACTTGATAAGTTCTGCAAATGAAGCCAATGTCCACTCCAGTGAAGAAAATTAATAAAATATACTTTTATTAATAAAATAAATCCATTGAAAAAGAAAACCAAAAAAACAAAGCAAAATCCTTTACTTTATTCTCTGTTGAGAATAAAGGGCCTACGACATTCAGTATAAAGAAGTCAGTTAAGCGCACTGCTGGTTTGTATGCTCCAGCCTTTTGAACAGGATTCAAGCCTTTAATAAAGATGTGCCTTTAATGTTTTAAGCTATCAATGCTTGATAGACTTGAGGATATATGTTAATACAGAAGAAACCCCTTTTGAGTAATTACACAGCAAAGCAATAATCAAAGTTTGATATACTTGAGGATATCTGTTAACACAGAGAAGAAATGCCTTTTTGTTCTCTAGGGCTTAGTAATTACTCTCTAGGGTGATACACTTGAATAAAAACACAGCAAAGCGTTTCTTCTATTACATCAGCATTCGGGCAGTCTTCCAGAGGTCTTGTCCTCCAAGGCCATAGCTCCTAGCTGGCAAAGCATATCTTCCTCTGAAGATAATGCTCCTAGGGTTTTGGTTGTAATAGTTGGTTAGAAGTGTCATCTGAACCATTTCTTCCTTTATTGTCAGCAGAAAACTGACCCACTTCAGTACGTCGTCCTTGACCTCTTCAAACTCTCTGTCGAAAGTGTCTCTTAAGTTTCTTCTCATTGCTTATCGCTGTTTTTGCAGGCATATGAGTGTCCAAATATAGTAAAGTTTTGTCTCTTTTACAATTAATATCATTAAACCATCCAGACACTACAATGTATATATGAGAGAGCGAGATTTGAAGATCGGAATCATATTCGTTAAGCTGAAATGCATTCATGTGGTCAAATGTAAAAAAAAAAATTCGATTAAATTCACAAATTAGATAGGCGTTCGATCAGAAAAAAACGCATGAACTGACTGGGTGTAAACATCCCCACAGTGACACAGTTATCAGCACTTCTTCAGGTGTATTGTGTGTGTGCATTTACAGATCACCAGTAAGAGTAAAGAGTCCATCTGGGAGTTCATTAAGAGTCTGCTGGACGCCTGGTCAGGGTGGCTGGTGATGCTGCTCATTGGCCTGCTGTCAGGTACAGAGACACGCCCACTCATGACATCACACACGATTCATGTTTATGTTCCATCCAGCCTGCTTTTGAGTGAAGGTCTCGGCCGTTAGATCGCCCCCTTGGGGCTGGCTGCAGTACAAGTCATAAAGCTCGCCTCCTCCGTGTTATTGAATGAGACTTGAGCCCAAATAAAAAAATGAATTTCACTTGCAATAAAAAGTCCCGAAATATGGTTCTGGTCAATTAAGGCTCTGGTTATCAGCTGATATAGGCGCCGATCTTCATTTTAGTTAACAGTATGTTTTTACCCAGTAATTTTTTGCTGGGTGTGTCATCGTGATTGACAGCTGTGATTGAGCACACCGTCTCAAAGCACACCGTCTGAGCTTCGGGAGGAGACTGAAGTTATTATTATTCCATTTCTGTGTTATTTTACCATGATAAAATGAGTTGTTCAGCTGTAAACTATACTTTCTGACATACAGGATCTGGTGGAACACAGTTTATTCGGTAAGGTCAGGGCTTTATCGGGCTTTATTAGTTTACTGACACACGCCTAACTTAGCCATGATGGGGAAAATACAAGTGATCGCTATCTAGCAGTAATTCTGTTTTCGGGTCTGAAAAAATAATTAGGAAGACAAAACTAATGTTAGCCGATCTCCACATTGATCTCCTGTAAGGTTATAACTTGATTTAAAGGACGTCTCTGACATTTAGAGTTTCTGCATGTTATTGAGTTAATCTACTGAATTTGCTGTTATAAAATATTAATGTTCTAGAAACCGAATCTTATATAACAAATAGAGCTGTAAATGTTATAGATCAGTTATATTCATCATTTACTGTTGGCTTTTTATTTGAAAACTTCTTATAAACATTAAAATAATTGTAAATTCCTCTTTGCAAGATATTAAGGCATCGGATAAAACAAATGAAGACGGAGGCAAAAAATCATAGACATCAGTTGATGTATTAATACTGCGAAGTTTATTGTACAAATTGACAAGGATTATTTTATACAGTGCCGGGATAAGACGTGCAAACATTCTGTTGATATTTAGAAATCTTGCTGTATTTATCTTTTAAACGCATGATTTTTCCCATTTGGTAAATCGTTATCTATGGTTTGTATATTTTGGGACATGTTGATTGCTAATTGAAAATGAAAACATTTCTAAAATGTATGTGTTGTTTATATGTAATGTAATGTATATTTATTTAGGGCCTTTATTGTGTATGGCCATACACCCAAAGCGCTTCACAATCATGAGGAGAGTCTCTCCACACCACCACCAGTGTGCAGCATCCACTTGGATGATGCGATGGCAGCCACAGGACAACGGCGCCAGTGCGCTCACCACACACCAGCTATTGGTGGAGTGAAGAGACAGTGATAGAGCCAATTCGGTGGATAAGGGAAGATTGGGAGGCCATGATCGTAAGGGCCGAGAGGGAATTTAGCCAGGACACGGGGGTTACACCCCTACTCTTTACGAGAAGTGCCATGGGATTTTTAATGACCACAGAGAGTCAGGACCTCGGTTTAACGTCTCATCCGAAAGACGACAACCACTGACAGTGTAGTGTCCCCTTCACTTTCACTGGGGCATTAGGACTCACACAGACCACAGGTTGAGCGCCCCCTGCTGGCCTCTCTAACACCACTTCCAACAGCAACCTGGTTTTCGCATGTGGTCTCCCATCCAAGTACTAACCAGGCTCAGCCCTGCTTGGCTTCAGTGAATAACCAGTCCTGGGCTGCAGGGTGATATGGCTGTGGCTGTATGTTATTGTTCATATTTTACAAGTGAGAGTTCTACCCCTATGAAGATAACAAATGCCAACAACCCTGTTATAAGAGAAATATTTGTTGTGCTCATAGCTGAGTCTAACTCAGGCTAGAGTGTATGAAAGATTTCTGCAGTCCAACATGCATTGCTTTCATTAAATTATAACAGCTTACATCAGACAGTTTTTAAATTGTGTATTACTACGTGTTTTTAAATGTAAGTGCTTATATTGGCGAGCCTTTGTTATAGTGCAGACTCCAGCTGTCAAGTGAGAAGTTGATTTGACGTACAAGCGTTTGGTTGGAATCTTGATTCCGCAGCTCCGCTTCTGGCTCCATCAGGCAGTCCTCCTGCGCATGCCCAGGCTCCAATTTCAGCAGTGTTTTGCGACAGTTTGTGCCTGTCATGAGGAGTTTTGTCTTCAAAGCGTTTAATGGGAAATGGCGCTGTCGCATCATCCATATTTTTTTCTTCAGTCAATGGTTCCAACAAACATTCGCAGACATGTGCGGTTGAACCACTCTTCTAGAGCTATAGTCAGAAGCAGAGCTCCTGCATGTGTTTTATTGCGACTTATACCCTCTATCTCTTTCCAACGTTCTAACATCCACTTTGAATGTCTAATAAAAAATTGTATAGTTATCTCTCTTAGTAATAAGTGTAATTCCTGCACGCCACCGGCCAACACTAAGCATACAGTAGTTGCCTTAGCACAAAGCACATGAGAGAGTGAGACCAGCGATCCTTGCATGCATGAAATATTGCACATTATGACAAGTTTTGCTTGCTACACAACTTTAAACATGCTAGATATAATACAGTTTTTGTAGTATTATAAAGTACTATCAAGTTTTGGATACACTGGAGAATGACATGATCTAGTGGGTTGTCTATGGTCATCTTTATGGTGCGCGTTCGTGATTTCAGGAGGCGTGGCTTTGGACGGCAAGGGAGGGACTGTGTTTTCAAAGATCTTATACTAACGGTTAGCATTTTGGCAGATAACCCACTGCACCTTTAAATCTGCAGTCACACTAGAGTTTGTACGGTGCTACGAAAAGGGGCGGGATTAAATTACATGATTAGACATTAAAAAAGCAACTAGAGGTCATGTTTTGATCCTCGATTGGTCTCACGCAGTCAAGCGATGCGATTTCGCAGGTCAGAGTTCACCAAGCTTGAACTTTGCACCGCAGCGAACTGCGAAACTTGACTCATGACCCTGCGTTTCCGGTGTGACGCATTCGCATGCGTATGAATGGAAGTTTAGAAAAGTCCACTGTGACCGCAGCTTAAAGGTCCACAACATGAAGAGGGGTGGGGCATAGTGTAGCTCCTCCCCTTTTATAAAACAGCCAGTTGCGTTTTGTTTTTCACACAGCTCTGGTAGTTCAATGATGATTTATGTTGTTGTTTCGGGAAACGCATCCCAGTCTCAGCCCACATGTGTTCTTATCTCTTAAAAGGAGAAAGAGCATATTATAAAGCATCATAAGCTCATCTCTCTGCTGTTTCTCTCTGCAGGCACTCTGGCCGGAGTGATCGATCTGGCTGTTGATTGGATGACGGATCTGAAGGAAGGCGTGTGTTTGTCTGCGTTCTGGTACAGTCACGAGCAGTGCTGCTGGACGTCCAATGAAACCACCTTCGCTGACAGAGACAAATGTCCACAGTGGCAGAAATGGGCTGAGCTTATGACTGGATACACCGAGGTACTGGAGTTAATGTGATTGAACTCTTTTTTTAAGATTTTATTTATTTATTTAATGTTTTTTATTGTATTTTAGCCTTCTAGTCACAAACTAAAAAATGGCAAAGTCATACAGGTTTTATTTTAATTCAATAAAAAATATGCACTGCACGTTTCAAAATAAAGCTGCACATTATTTTCAGTATACTTGTATTGTAATATTGATATTTTCAATGTTAATTTACATTGCAATATTACAATTAAATTTTTTTGTTTTAATATTTTATTAAAATAATTATTAATAATAATTTTTAATTGTTAATAATTATTAAAGTATTAATAATGATAATAATAATAATAGGTGGTTCATTCCGCTGTGGCGACCCCAGATTAACAAAGGCACTAAGCCAAAAAGAAAATGAATAAATAAATGAATGAATATAATAATATATAATATTATATGATATAATAATAATAATAATAATGGGCGTCACAGTGGGTAGCACTGTGGCCTCACAGCAAGAAGGTCACTGGTTCGAGCCTTGGCTGTGTCAGTTGGCGTTTCTGTGTGGAGTTTGCATGTTCTCGTGTTGGCGTGGGTTTTCTTTGCATTGCATTTTTTGAGAAAAATAAATAAATAAATAATTTAATAAATTGCTTATTAAAGTTTAAAATATTTTTATTTTTATGTTTTTAAAAGTAATGCATTTAGTAAATAAATTATCTTATAAATAATAATTATTAGAACTTTAGTTGTTTAGTTATTTTTTATAATAATTAATATTTGTAATAGCAATACACACAAATAGTACACACATATACTACACACAAATATTACAACAGTATTAATATATTAATAAATAGCCAAATATAAATAATTTTTTTAAACCTGATATTTATATTTATCAGGCAAATATTCCACAGTTTTCCAAACCTTTAATTTTGTGATAATACAAAAAACTGATGATGTGTGTGTGTATGTCTAGGGTGCTGGTGTGTATGTGCTGAACTACTTTCTGTACGTGCTGTGGGCTCTGTTCTTCTCCTTCCTGGCTGTGTCTCTGGTGCGAGTGTTTGCTCCCTACGCCTGCGGTTCAGGAATACCAGAGGTACAAACACACACACATCCAGGACAACTCACCGTGTGTGTCAGTTTAGCATTTGTTTGTTTGTTTGTTTGTTTGTGTGTGTGTGACTGTGTGTTTGTTTGTTTGTTTCTGTGAATGTGTATTAGAATTTAGATTCTCTGCCCGAGCCCAGTCTTGACCCGAGTTGCCTGAGATTTCCTGCCACTATCTTTGGGCTGGGCCGTGATCAAGCGTTTGTTTGTTGTTTTTTTAGTCATTACTTAATTAGCCTAATTGCATGGAGAGCTTTACACAAAACTACAATGAAAGCATTCGATTACTTTCCTACTGTTTGTGCTCATTTAAGACAAAATTATTTGTGTTTAAAATAAAAGACGCCAGGACGGAGAGGTTTACATATTATTAAGTGTATTTGTCTGTTTAAACACACACCCAAAGCGTCCACTTTTGCTCATATTCAAATCGTGTGTACAGAAGCTGATCTGAGAACAGTGTCTTTATACAGAGCGTGTCCGTCAGCCACCGTGCGCAGCACGTATGGTGAGCATTTGCCTTTCACACTGGCTGCATCTGCAGCGCGCAGCTGATCGGCGGCTGCTGCAAAGATCGATCTATCTCTATTCTATCTAGTTACCTATCCACTATTTATTTTCATTTTTGATCTGCACCAAGGCCCGCAGCAACTTCCTACACGTGAGGTGTGAAACAGGCATTACATGAATCGATTGATTCAGAGGTTGCATAGTGAATGCGGCCATTTTTATATTCATATCAATGTGGTTTCAAGCCAAAAAAGCAAAAGCATAATTAGCTCTTTGATAAATACAGTGCATCTGGAAAGTATTCATAGCGCTTCACTTTTTCCACATTTCTTATGTTACAGCCTTATTCCAAAATGGATTAAATTCCTTTATTTCCTCAACATTCTACACACAATCCCCCATAATGACAATGTGGAAAAAGAGTTTTTGAAATTGTTGCAAATTTATTAAAGATAAAAAGCTGAAGAATCACATGTACATTAGTATTGACAGCGTTTGGCGTGACGCTCTAAATTGAGCTCAGCTACATTCTGTTTCCACTGATCATTCTTGAGATGTTTCAGCAGCTTCATTGGAGTTCACCTGTGGTCAATTCAGTTGATTGTACATGATTTGTAAAGGCGTACACCTGTCTATATAAGGGCCCAGGGCTGACAGTGCATGTCAAAGCACAAACCAAGCATGAATACAAAGGAATTGTCTGTAGACCTCCGAGACAGGATTGTCTCGAGGCACAAGGCTGGGGAAGAATACAGAAACATTTCTGCTGCTCTGAAAGTTCCAGTGAGCACAGCGGCCTCCATCATCCGTAAGTGGAAGATGGAGAACCACCAGGACTCTTCCTACAGCTGGCCGGCCATCTAAGCTGAGTGATCGGGGGAGAAGGGCCTTAGTCAGAGAGGTGATCAATAACCTGATGGTCACTCTGTCTGAACTCCAGCGTTCTTCTGTGGAGAGAGGACCACCTGTGCCCGGTGCAGCAATCCACCAATCAGGCCTGTATGGTAGAGTGGCCAGACGGAAGACACTCCTCGCCTGGAATTTGCCAAAGGGCATCTGAAGGACTCTCAGACCATCAGAAACTAAACTCTCTGCTCTGATGAGACTCAAACTGAACTCTTTGGAGTGAATGCCAGGCGTTACGTTTGGAGAAAACCAGGCAGCGCTCATCACCAGGCTAATAGCATCCCTACAGTGAAGCATGGTGGTGGCAGCATCATGCTGTGGGGGTGTTTTTCAGCAGCAGAACTGGAAGACTAGTCAGGATAGAGGGAAAGATGAATGCAGCAATGTACAGAGACATCCTGAATGAAGACCTGCTTCAGAGTGCTCTTGACCTCAGACTGGGGCGACAGTTCTTCTTCCAGCAGGACAATGACCCAAAGCACACCGCCAAAATATCAATGGAGTGGCTTCACAACAACTCGGTGAATGTCCTTGAGTGGCCCAGCCAGAGCCCAGACCTAAATCCTATTGAACATTTCTGGAGAGATCTGAAAATGGCTGTACACCGTCGCTTCCCATCCAACCTGATAGAGCCAACCTCAAAGAGGAACGGGCAAAAATTCCCAAACACAGGTGTGCCAAGCTTGTGGCATCATATTCAAAAAGACTTGAGGCTGGAATCGCTGCCAAAGGAGCATCAACAAAGTGTTGAGCAAAGGCTGTCAATACTGATGTACATGTGATTTACCAGCTTTTTTATTTGTAATAAATTTGCAACAATTTCAAAAACTCTTTGTTCACATTGTTATTATGGGGGATTGTGTGTAGGATGTTGAGGAAATCAATGAATTGAATCCACTTTGGAATAAGGCTGGAACATAAACAAATGTGGAAAAAGTGAAGCGCTATCAATACTTTCTGCATGCACTGTAGCTCTTTGATGCTGTTTCATAGAACGATATGGGTCAATGCTTAAACGGGATGATAGCGGGATAGAATGGTAGAATCTCAGCAAAAATGGGAGGGTTGGCAGGTATGCAGGAAGGATGATAGTCAGCCTTCAATGTCCTCTTTTGTCACTTCGTCAAGCATACTCCTGAGAGCGAGGTAAGATGCATCTAAACCAATCTCTGTAGTTCAAAAACTCAGAATTGTAGTTAAGAACGTTCATAACATTTATAACGTATATAACAGCCTACATGTTTAAAAAATAGTCAGGTTTAAATCCGGCTCGGGCTCATAACTACAGTTAATGTGACGGACCGCGCTCGGGTAGGGTTGGGTTTAATGTTTTGGGCTCAATCTAAGCTCTAGTGTGTATATTTGTCTGAGTAAGTGTGTGTTTGTTTGTGAGTGTGTGGACGTGAACAATCTGTACAGTAGAAATATCATTACAGCTGTGAGGAGGGCCCATAAAACATGAAAACCTAACGTTTGTGTTTGTGTGCAGATCAAGACCATCCTGAGCGGCTTCATCATCCGCGGGTATCTGGGCAAGTGGACGCTGCTGATCAAGACGGTGACACTGGTTCTGGCTGTGTCTTCAGGCCTCAGTCTGGGGAAGGAGGGTCCGCTGGTCCACGTGGCCTGCTGCTGTGGAAACCTCTTCTGCAGCCTCTTCTCCAAGTACAGCAAGAATGAGGGCAAACGCAGAGAGGTGCGCAGAACACACACACACACACAGAATGATTATAACACACACACACATACACACATGTCTGGATGATGATGAAATGTGCTGTGCTGCAGGTGCTGTCGGCTGCGGCGGCCGCTGGAGTCTCGGTGGCGTTTGGAGCTCCGATTGGAGGAGTACTGTTCAGTCTGGAGGAGGTGCCAACACACACACACACACACACAAATACATGTCTGTAAACACACTCAATATTGTAATAAGCGTGTCATATCAGTCATGCTAACGTCTCTCTATAGGTCAGCTATTATTTTCCCTTGAAGACAGTAATAACAGTGTAATAAGTGTGTAGTAAACATGTAATAAGTTTGTAATAAGCATGTATTAAACATGTATTATCAGTTATGCTAATGTCTCTCCGCAGATCAGCTGGTTTTTCCTACTTAATACTGTAATAACAGTGTAATAAGCATGTAATGAGCTTATAATATCAGTCATGCTAATGTCTCTCCGCAGATCAGCTGGTTTTTCCTACTTAATACTGTAATAACAGTGTAATAAGCATGTAATAAGCTTATAATATCAGTCATGCTAATGTCTCTCCGCAGGTCAGCTGGTATTTCCTACTTAAGACTGTAATAACAGTGTAATAAGCATGTAATAAGTGTATAATATCAGTCATGCTAACATCTCTGTAGGTCAGCTGGTATTTCCTTCTGAATACTGTAAATAAACTGTAATAAGCATGTAGTAAGTAGGGATGCAACGATTAACCGGTTTCACTATTACCCGCTTTAATTCGTCATGGTTAATCAATCGTAAAGGCTTTTTAGCACCGTGTTTCTGCATGGAACAGAACTCCAGGAACTAAACAAAGTTATGCCAACTAGTTACTAAACAAAGTTATGCGCTGGTTTGTACACATGAGAGTGATCATGTGACGAATGTTGATCCACCAGCCGAGATCAACCGAGTGTTTTCGGAGAGAGTGTTGAAAGACTTGGAGTGGATCAGCTGTTTAATGGCCTGAATCTCGATGCGTTGCGTTCACTGCGTGTTCAGCGCAAATGTCCGCTAAATGTAAAATCTAACACTGTATACATTATAGCCAAATAAGCTCGCCTTTACTAAGCTGACTCGCCTGCTGTTTTCCACAAACACAGAAAACTGTAAATCGGTGCATAACAAGACTGAGCATTTAAAAATGACACAAACCGAAACCAAAACTTTTACAGAGTGACAGAAGCGAGACTTTTCTTGTCAGATCTTTTGTCTGATCTTTCTCTTTATTAAATTGACATGCATATAAAACAATACTGCAAAATGGATGTTTTTTACTGCAATTCTTTATTTTTGTTTGATGCAAACCATAAATTAATTTTTCATAAAGAAACAGCAGGACATTTTATAGCAGATCTCACATTCAAGGCAGCAGGATAATGAGAAATGTAATTCATTGTTAGTATTATTGGCGTCATCATTATCGTTAATAGTCTATTCATTCATTCATTCATTGTCTTGTCGGCTTAGTCCCTTTATTATTGCGGGGTCGCCACAGCGGAATGAACCGCCAACTTATCCAGCACGATTTTACGCAGCGGATGCCCTTCCAGCCGCAACCCATCTCTGGGAACATCCACACACTCATTCACACTCATACACTACGGACAATTTAGCCTACCCAATTCACCTGTACTGCATGTCTTTGGACTGTGGGGGAAACCGGAGCACCCGGAGGAAACCCACGCGAACGCAGGGAGAACATGCAAACTCCACACAGAAAGGCCAACTGACCCAGCCCAGCCGAGGTTCGAATCTGCGACCCAGTGACGTTCTTGCTGTGAGGCAACAGCACTACCTACTGCGCCACTGCGTTGCCCGTTAATAGTCTATAATGATTAGATTATTGAACAAATATCAATAAGTCATCACAGCATTAGTTTAGATAGTTGTTTCTGCTTTTGTTAGTCCTGATTGATGTTGTTTTTTAATACAATAAATCTGTTAATATACGATTTGCAGTGGTGCTCAATCATTTTTGGTGGATGCTCCTAAATTTTTGAAGTTGGGAGTGCCGGTGCTACCAAGTAAAAAATTAAATTCAAGCTCCGCATTAGACAAATACTATTTTTTATTCTTGTTTTTATTTATTTATTCATTGTTCTGTAATTTATTCACAGTGTAAAATTATTACTTATGTGTAAATGTCAAAAATGTCTCTTATTTTTAAGCACAAAGAGAGAAATGGACTATTTTTTTTTATATATATATATTATTATGTGCTGTATTAATTGGTTACTGAGCAGCAATAAATAACACTGCAAAATATAAGGAGTTTTCATGTGATTGTCTAAACCAGAAGTGTTTTGAGATTAATGAATGCATAATAATCGTGATAACCGGGATTATTTCTCAGACTATAATCGTACAACCAAAATTTATAATCGTTGCATCCCTAGTAGTAAGTGTGTAATACAGTCATGCTAGCATTTTTCTGCAGGTCAGCTATTATTTCCCACTGAAGACTGTAATAAGAGTGTAATATTATTGTAATAATACTATTATTTTCCCATAAAGACTGTAATAAGCATGTAATAAGTATTTAATAAGCATGTAATATCAGTCATGCCAACATCTTTCAGCAGGTCAGCTATTATTTCCCACTAAAGACTGTAATAACAGTGTAATAAGCATGTCAGCGGTCACTCCACATGTTGGCTTTTATTTGCTTCTGAATACTGTAATAACAGTGTAGTAAGCATGTAATATCAGTCATGCTAGGATCTTTCTGCAGGTCAGCTATTATTTCTCACTGAAGACTGTAATAAGCACATAATAAGTGTGTAATAAGCATGTAATATCAGTCACGCTAACCTCTCTCCTCATGTGAGCTATTATTTTCCCCTGAAGACTAGTAAGCGCGTAATAAGTATGTAATTTGCATGTATTAAGTGTGTAATATCAGTCATACCAACATTTTTCCACAGGTTAAGCTATCATTTCCCACTGAAGACTGTAATAAGCAGTGTATTAAGCACTGTAATAAGCATGTAGTAAGCTTGTAATAAGCATATAATAAGCATATAATAAGCATGCAATAGGCATATATTATCAGTCATGCTAACTTTTCTCTGTAGGTCAGCTATTATTTCCTTCTGAAGACTAATTACAGTGTAATAGGTGTTAAATAAGCATGTAATAAGCATATTATATCAATCATGCTAACTTTTTCTCTGCAGGTCAGCTATTATTTCCCTCTGAAGACTAATTACAGTGTAATAAGCATGTAGTAAGCTTGTAATAAGCATATAATAAACATATATTATCAGTCATGCTAACTTTTCTCCGTAGGTCAGCTATTATTTTCTTCTGAAGACTAATTACAGTGTAATAAGCATGCAGTAAGCTTGTAATAAGCATGCAATAGGCATATATTATCAGTCATGCTAACATTTCTCTGTAGGTCAGCTATTATTTCCTTCTGAAGACTAATTACAGTGTAATAAGTGTTAAATAAGCATGTAATAAGCATATAATAAGCATGCAATAGGCATATATTATCAGTCATGCTAACTTTTCTCCGTAGGTAACTATTATTTCCCTCTGAAGACTAATTACAGTGTAATAAGTGTTAAATAAGCATGTAATAAGCATATAATAAGCATGCAATAGGCATATATTATCAGTCATGCTAACATTTCTCTGTAGGTCAGCTATTATTTCCTTCTGAAGACTAATTACAGTGTAATAAGTGTTAAATAAGCATGTAATAAGCATATAATAAGCATGCAATAGGCATATATTATCAGTCATGCTAACTTTTCTCCGTAGGTCAGCTATTATTTCCCTCTGAAGACTAATTACAGTGTAATAAGCATGCAGTAAGCTTGTAATAAGCATATAATAAGCATGCAATAGGCGTATATTATCATTCATGCTAACTTTTCTCCGTAGGTCAGCTATTATTTCCTTCTGAAGACTAATTACAGTGTAATAAGTGTTAAATACGCATGTTATATCAATCATGCTAACTCTCTCTCTGCAGGTCAGCTATTATTTCCCTCTGAAGACTCTCTGGCGCTCGTTTTTCGCTGCTCTGGTCGCCGCCTTCACCCTGCGCTCCATCAACCCATTCGGGAATAACCGACTGGTGCTGTTCTATGTGGAGTACCACACGCCCTGGTACATGGCGGAGCTGGTGCCCTTCATCCTGCTGGGGGTGTTCGGGGGCCTCTGGGGGACGCTGTTCATCCGCTGCAACATCGCCTGGTGCCACCGCCGCAAAACCACCCGCCTGGGCAAATATCCGGTGCTGGAGGTGCTGGCTGTGACGGGCATCACTGCGGTGCTGGCCTTCCCGAACCCATACACTCGCCGCAGCACTAGCGAGCTGATCTCAGAGCTGTTCAATGACTGCGGCGCACTGGAGTCCTCGCAGCTCTGTGATTACATCAACAGCCCTAACATGACCCGACCGGTGGATGATATTCCTGACCGACCTGCAGGGCCTGGGGTCTACAGCGCCCTCTGGCAACTCACACTCGCACTTGCGTTCAAGATCATCATCACCATCTTCACCTTCGGCATGAAGGTCAGAGCAGTGCTTTCATGTTTATTTACATTATAAATGGGCTTTATTTTGATTATTTTATAATTATTCATATTTTTATGAATTTGTGTTTGTTTGTTTATTTTCATATTTGTTTATATGCTGAACAGGCTTTTATTTTGATATTTATTCACAGTTTTAATTAGCCTTTTTCTCCTTTTATTTTTCATATTCACACACACACACACACACACACACACACACACACACACACACACACACACACACACACACACACACACACACACATTATTGTTATTATTATTTTTTATTGTTATGTTCTAATATTTATTTCTATTTTAAATGGGCTTTTATTTTTATATTTTGATATGTATTCTTATTTTTTATGAGGTTTCATTTGTTTTTTATATTTGTTATTTATAAGCCACTTTTATTTTCCTTTATTTTTGTGTGCACACATACACAATATATATATATATACACACACACACACACACACACACACACACACACACACAGTTGACGTCAGAATTATTAGCCCTCCTGAATTATTAGCCCCTAGATATTTTTCAAGATACCAGTATTCAATATAATATGATATATTATATTTTATATTTGTAAATGTGGCTAATTTTTATTTGTTTTATTTTGTATATATTTCAGTATACAGAATCTTTAGTCCTTAAATTTCCATATGTATTCATATTTTTATTTGTTGGTTATGTGTTTTTCATAATTATTTACTTCTTAATTGGCGCATATTTTTAGTTTTCATAATTATTCAAAATTTAACATTTAATTTAATAGACACATATTAGTTGATATTTGTTTTTTGAATATTTATAAATGTATTTTTCATATATATTAATATTTAAAATTACCTGTAATTATTTTCATAGTCATTAATATTTGAAATAGTCAAATTGTTTATGTTTATATCTTTATATTTATTAATATTTTAAATACATTTTTATTTTATATATTTATTCGTTTATAAATATATAATAATTTTTGGCGACGTGGTGGTGCAGTGGGTAGAGCTCTCGCCTCACAGTAAGAAGGTCGCTGGTTCGAGCCTCGGCTGGGTCAGTTGGCGTTTCTGTGTGGAGTTTGCATGTTTTCCCCGTGTTGGCGTGGGTTTCCTCCGGGTGCTCCGGTTTCCCCCACAGTCCAAACACATGCGCTATAGGGGAATTGGGGAAGCTAAATTGTCCGTAGTGTATGTGTGTGAAATGAGTGTGTATGGATGTTTCCCAGTGATGGGTTGCAGCTGGAAGGGCATCCGCTGCATAAAACATATGCTGGATAAGTTGGCGGTTCATTCCACCGTGGCGACCCCAGATTAATAAAGGAACTAAGCCGAAAATAAAATAAATGAATGAATATAATTTTTTATCAACATATATTTTTGCATTTTAATCTTTGATAATTTTTTATGTTTCCGTCAGATCCCGTCGGGTCTGTTCATCCCCAGTATGGCAGTGGGTGCGATTGCGGGCCGTATTGTGGGCATTGCTGTAGAGCAGATGGCGTATCATCATCACGACTGGATCATCTTTAAGAACTGGTGCCGTCCGGGAGCCGACTGCGTCACACCAGGGTTATACGCCATGGTCGGAGCCGCAGCCTGTTTGGGTGAGCAGATCACAGCTACATGACATTTTAATTTTTTTTCCAATTTTTATTATTTACTTTTATTGCATACATTGTCAGTGTTGGGGGTAACGCATTACAAATAACACAGTTACATAATAATATTTATTTTCTAAGTAACGCAAGAGCGTAGATTTGCTTTTGCTATTGCTCGGGGACCTAATTTAACCCCCCATTATGTATATATAAATATACACAGGCATGCATATATTTGAGAAAATGTTTATTTAGATTTAGATGATACATATTATATATACATTTAAATATCTGTGTAAGTTTTGTTTTTATGTATGTGTGTATTACATATGCATAATAAATACAGGCAGTGCAGAATTATTAGGCAAATGAGTATTTTGAGCACATCATCCTCTTTATGCATGTTGTCCTACTCCAAGCTGTATAGGCTCGAAAGCCTACTACCAATTAAGCATATTAGGTGATGTGCATCTCTGTAATGAGAAGGGGTGTGGTCTAATGACATCAACACCCTATATCAGGTGTGCATAATTATTAAACAACTTCCTTTCCTTTGGCAAAATGGGTCAAAAGAAGGACTTGACAGGCTCCGAAAAGTCAAAAATAGTGAGATATCTTGCAGAGGGATGCAGCACTCTTAAACTTGCCAAGCTTCTGAAGCGTGATCATCCAACAATCAAGCGTTTCATTCACAATAGTCAACAGGGTCGCAAGAAGCGTGTGGAAAAACCAAGGTGCAAAATAAACTGCCCATGAACTGAGTAAAGTCAAGCGTGCAGCTGCCAAGATGCCACTTGCCACCAGTTTTGCCATATTTCAGAGCTGCAACATCACTGGAGTGCCCAAAAGCACAAGGTGTGCAATACTCAGAGACATGGCCAAGGTAAGAAAGGCTGAAAAACCACCACCACTGAACAAGACACACAAGCTGAAACGTCAAGACTGGGCCAAGAAATATCTCAAGACTGATTTTTCTAAGGTTTTATGGACTGATGAAATGAGAGTGAGTCTTGATGGGCCCGTGGCTGGATCGGTAAAGGGCAGAGAGCTCCAGTCCGACTCAGACGCCAGCAAGGTGGAGGTGGAGTACTGGTTTGGGCTGGTATCATCAAAGATGAGCTTGTGGGGCCTTTTCGGGTTGAGGATGGAGTCAAGCTCAACTCCCAGTCCTACTGCCAGTTTCTGGAAGACACCTTCAAGCAGTGGTACAGGAAGAAGTCTGCATCCTTCAAGAAAAACATGATTTTCATGCAGGACAATGCTCCATCACACGCGTCCAAGTACTCCACAGCGTGGCTGGCAAGAAAGGGTCTAAAAGAAGAAAAACTAATGACATGGCCTCCTTGTTCACCTGTACTGAACCCCATAGAGAACCTGTGGTCCATCATCAAATGTGAGATTTACAAGGAGGGAAAACAGTCCACCTCTCTGAACAGTGTCTGGGAGGCTGTGGTTGCTGCTGCACGCAATGTTGATGGTGAACAGATCAAAACACTGACAGAATCCATGGATGGCAGGCTTTTGAGAGTCCTTGCAAAGAAAGGTGGCTATATTGGCCACTGATTTGTTTTTGTTTTGTTTTTGAATGTCAGAAATGTATATTTGTGAATGTTGAGATGTTATATTGGTTTCACTGGTGAAAATAAATCATTGAAATGGGTATATATTTGTTTTTTGTTAAGTTGCCTAATAATTCTGCACAGTAATAGTCACCTGCACACACAGATATCCTCCTAAAATAGCTCAAACTAAAAGCAAACTAAAAACTACTTCCAAAAATATTCAGCTTTGATATTAAGGAGTTTTTGGGTTCATTGAGAACATGGTTGTTGTTCAATAACAATAAAATTAATCCTCAAAAATACAACTTGCCTAATAATTTTGCACTCCCTGTATACACATTATACACACCTAAATTGTCAAAACAAACCTTTATTTTGATTGCGATTAATCATGATTAATTTTTGCCCAGCACTAATATTTTTATTATTTTTAAATCTAAATAATAATTTAAAATATATAAATTAATTAATTAATTAAAACAAAGGAGAGGCTGGCACAGTGGGTCAGTGGTTAGCATTGTCGCCTCACAGCAAGAAGGTCGCTGGTTCGAGTCCTGGTTTGGTCAGTTGGTGTTTCTGTGTGGAGTTTGCATGTTCTCCCCGTGTTTGCGTTGGTTTCCTCCGGGTGCTCCGGTTTCCCCCACAGTCCAAAAACATGCGCTATAGGGGAATTGATGAACTAAATTGGCCGTAGTGTATGAGTGTGAATGAGTGTTTCCCAGCACTGGGTTGCGGCTGGAAGGGCATCCACTGTGTAAAACATATGCTGGAATAGTTGGCGGTTCATTCCGCTGTGGCGACCCCTTATGAATAAGGGAATAAGCCGAAGGAAAATAAATAAATGAATATAAAATAAAGGAAATTAATTGTAATTTAAAATAAAAAATAAATAAACAAAAAACCCTCTGTCCTGCAGGCGGTGTAATAAAAAATAACAACTTAAATACAACACAATATAATGCAATACAATACAATTAAATAAATAAATAATCAAACCCTCTGTCCTGCAGGCGGTGTGACTCGTATGACGGTGTCTCTGGTGGTCATCATGTTCGAGCTGACGGGTGGACTCGAGTATATCGTTCCTCTGATGGCAGCGGCGGTCACCAGTAAATGGGTGGCGGACGCGTTCGGGAAGGAGGGGATCTACGAGGCGCACATCCAGCTGAACGGCTACCCCTACCTGGACCAGGACGAGTTCACACACCGCACACTGGCCACTGACGTGATGCGCCCGCGCCGCAGCGAGCCGCCGCTGTCTGTCCTCACGCAAGACAGCAGCACGCTGGAGGAGGCGGAGGCGCTCATCACACACACAGACTATAACGGCTTCCCGGTGGTGGTGTCCCGCGAGTCTGAGCGGCTCATCGGCTTCGTGCAGAGACGAGACCTGATCCTGGCTATCAGTACGACACACACACACACACACACTATACACACTATACTCACATACACACCTGATCCTGGCCATCAGTACGACACACACACTATACACACACCCCTGATCCTGGCCATCAGTGTGACACACACACACACACACACACACACTATACACACTATACTCACATACACAGCTGATCCCGGCCATCAGTACAACACCCACACTATACACCCCTGATCCTGGCCATTAGTGTGAAACACACACTATACACACACTATACACCCCTTATCCTTGCCATTGGTACTACACACACACATTACACACCTGATCCCGGCCATTAGTACAACACACACACTATGCACACCTGATCCTGGCCATCAGTACGACACACGCACTTTACACACACAATACACCCCTGATCCTGGCCATCAGTATGACACGCACTATACACACACTACAAACACACTATACACTCACACACATTATACACAAACATATTATTATCCTCACACATGTATGTACTCTGTGTGTGTGTGTGTGTGTGTGTGTGTGTGTGTGTGTGTGTGTGTGTGTGTGTGTGTGTGTGTGTGTGTGTGTGTGTGTGTGTGTGTGTGCAGAGAACGCGCGTCAGAAGCAGGACGGTGTGGTCAGTAACTCAGTGGTGTATTTCACTGAAGACGCTCCTCAGCTTCCAGCATCAAACACTCAGCCCCTGAAGCTCAGACGGATCCTGAATCTGAGCCCGTTCACCGTCACCGACCACACACCCATGGAGACCGTGGTGGACATCTTCAGGAAACTGGGCCTGCGACAGTGCCTGGTCACACGCAGCGGGTAAGACCATCACACACATATGTACACTCACCGGCCACTTTATTAGGTACACCTTACTAGTACCGGGTCGGACGCCCTTTTGCCTTCAGAACTGCCTAAATCCTTAATGGTATAGATTCAACAAGATACTGGAAATATTCCTCAGAGATTTTGCTCCATATTGACATGATAGCATCACACAGTTGCTGCAGATTTGTCGGCCGCACATCCATAGAATAAAATCGCTGTCATTGTATTGTGTGCGTAAATAAAACTCGCGCATCTGTGATTATAAAAAACGTAAAGGGAAACGGAACGTACTCGTAATTTTACGAGGATACAATTCAAAAATCTGTGAACAGACACAGATATGACATCTGTTTGTGTACGACTTATAAATTTACAGTGGGTGTGATTTACAAACACGAAATACAGTTTCACCACGGACACGACAACCTGATCACGAGTACGAATCAAAAAGCGACACTCCACTGTCAAAATGATGTCACCGCTGTCACAGGCTTTAATAAACAAGCAAGAGCCATCGATTGCAACAGTGCGCTTGCGTGATGAGATCCTGGGTCAGTGTATCTTTTGGGTCAGTGTATCTTTTGGGTCAGTGTTTCTTTTGGGTCAGTGTATCTTTTGGGTCAGTGTATCTTTTGGGTCAGTGTATGTTTTAGGTCAGTGTATCTTTTGGGTGAGTGTTTTTTTTTGGGTCAGTGTATCTTTTGGGTCAGTGTTTCTTTTGGGTCAGTGTTTCTTTTGGGTCAGTGTATCTTTGGGTCAGTGTTTCTTTTGGGTCAGTGTTTCTTTTGGGTCAGTCTATCTTGTGGGTCAGTGTATCTTTTGGGTCAGTGTTTCTTTTGGGTCAGTGTTTCTTTTGGGTCAGTGTATGTTTTAGGTCAGTGTTTCTTTTGGGTCAGTGTATCTTTTGGGTCAGTGTATTTTTGGGTCAGTGTTTCTTTTGGGTCAGTGTTTCTTTTGGGTCAGTGTATTTTTGGGTCAGTGTATCTTTTGGGTCAGTGTTTCTTTTAGGTCAGTGTATTTTTGGGTCAGTGTTTCTTTTGGGTCAGTGTTTCTTTTGGGTCAGTGTATTTTTGGGTCAGTGTTTCTTTTGGGTCAGTGTTTCTTTTGGGTCAGTGTATCTTTTGGGTCAGTGTATGTTTTAGGTCAGTGTATGTTTTAGGTCAGCGTATCTTTTGGGTCAGTGTATTTTTGGGTCAGTGTTTCTTTTGGGTCAGTGTATCTTTGGGTCAGTGTATGTTTTAGGTCAGTGTATGTTTTGGGTCAGTGTTTCTTTTGGGTCAGTGTTTCTTTTGGGTCAGTGTATGTTTTAGGTCAGTGTATGTTTTAGGTCAGTGTATCTTTTGGGTCAGTGTTTCTTTTGGGTCAGTGTTTCTTTTGGGTCAGTGTATTTTGGGTCAGTGTTTCTTTTGGGTCAGTGTATCTTTTGGGTCAGTGTATGTTTTAGGTCAGTGTATGTTTTAGGTCAGTGTATCTTTTGGGTCAGTGTTTCTTTTGGGTCAGTGTTTCTTTTGGGTCAGTCTATCTTTGGGTCAGTGTATCTTTGGGTCAGTGTTTCTTTTGGGTCAGTGTATTTTTGGGTCAGTGTTTCTTTTGGGTCAGTGTATGTTTTAGGTCAGTGTATCTTTTGGGTCAGTGTTTCTTTTGGGTCAGTGTATTTTTGGGTCAGTGTTTCTTTTGGGTCAGTGTATTTTTGGGTCAGTGTTTCTTTTGGGTCAGTGTATTTTTGGGTCAGTGTTTCTTTTGGGTCAGAGTTTCTTTGTGAGTGATATTAAAGACTTTTGAGAGCTAAAGTGACAGTGTTGCCGATTTTCTTTTGATCTTTTGCTACAGTGTTTATTTTTGATCGAGCACCTGCCTCCGAGATTTTTTAGATGTGCGCACATTTCTGTTTTTTTTTCAGTGTATCTTTTGGTCATTGTATTTTCATTTTAGGAACAGATATTGAAAACAAAAAACGAGCCGTTTTTTTTATTTTCATTTTCCAAATCAAAAACGAAAATTGAAATACAATGCGTTTTTTCATTTTTGTTTTTGAATTTTAAAATGAAAATAAAAAAACGGCTCGTTTTTCTTTCTCATGGTAAAAAACGGAAAAGAAAAATGAAAAAATGATTTGATTTTCATTTTTCATTTTGAATAACTGAAAATAAAATCACCAGAAAACAAAAATGAATAAAGACTTGCTTTTTTTATTCCAAAACCAGATAGGCCGACTCATTCGAAATATTATTTTATTATGTGTTTGATTGCCATGAAGGTGTCAGAAAGTTTAACCTGCTGGAGCTGACACCATTGCTGTGTTGTTAATCTAACATAGACACACCAATCCTATGAAAATATGGTAAATAATTATGGCATTTCTAATTGTTTAATAAAATTTATTTGATTTTGGAAATGTGGCTGCACAGTGGCGCAGTGGGTAGCACAACCGAAATTGGGTGGGCTAAATTGTCCATAGTGTATGTGTATGAATGAGTGTGTATGGATGTTTCCCAGTGATGGGTTGCAGCTGGAAGAGCATCCGCTGCTTAAAACATATGCTGGATAAGTCTGCGGTTCATTCCGCTGTGGTGACCCCAGATTAATAAAGGGACTAAGCCGAAAAGGAAAATGAATGAATGAATGAATGATTTTGGAAATCACCAAGTGACCCCCTCTCATTGTCCCACGACCCCCACTTTGGGAACCACTGGGCTAAGGTATGTCTTTAAAAACTGAAAGACTACTGCTGACGATACTAACTAACTTTGCCTCTGAATAAACATAAACAAAGAGCACTGATCACACACTTACCTGTAGAGTCAGGACAATCAACACCAACAGGAGCCGCGTCTTTTTTAAAAGGAGACGAGCGGCAAATCCGGATTTCATCATTTCCAGATGAGAAAAAGCTCTCGGGTAAAAAAAAAAGTTCCTTACAAATGTATTTTTGTTGCGTGTTAGCAGACCACTTTAATGAACCGTGCCCTCATCCTGGGAAAGTGAAAACAAAACCTTCATTGCGGCACATTTATAAACGCAGCACTGATGACCCATGTCTCTGAACATTTCTTCCTCTTCCACTTGTCCTAATTTTGGTTGGCAACACAACGTGGTGTCTCTCTGCTGTCTTACCACTGTAACAGGTAAAAGCAGTCTGAAGTTGCACCTCATTCACAATTGGTTCGAACCAAGTCTTTCTCATGAATTAATGCTGAAAACTCAAAGACGTCACGTTGTACCCTCCAGTACAGACATTCAGTCTCCACGCTGGAATTTACACAAGGATCTAAAGCCGTGACGTTCCTTCAAAATTTCTTTTCAAACCGGAAGAACGAATTTGCTCGAAATAATGCAAATATAGTGAAATATATGTGTCCTAATAGTGTTTTTAGCAGCGTGGGACGCATATATGACTGTCAGCATCTCAGAAAATGTGATTTGGTGTTTCTTGACCAACGAATTTGCATCTGATTAGAGATGCGAAAAGCTGACGTCTGATTGGCTCTTTCTCTCTCATCAGACGTTTGCTGGGCATCATCACGAAGAAGGACGTGTTGCGTCACATGGCACACATGATGAACCAGGACCCAGAATCCATCATGTTCAACTAATCCTGTGCGTCCTGTACACTTGCACACTAACAAGTGCTCACGTGGCCAAAATCAGACCTGTGCTTGCTTTACTGTCTAGTTTTTTTTTACGCCATATTTATATTTTACTGTAAGCCGATGATCAACACTGTAAACATGTGCAATGAGAATACAAATTGTGCTCATTTTATCGGTACGTCACTTTATTATATCTGTTCATGACGTCATATGTCATAACGCAATGGAAGAAGTCATTCAGACTACTAATCTACTGTGTGATATTGAGCATTTTACACTGGGTTTGTTTGTTATTATTATTATTTATTAATTCCATGTGAATGTTAGCTTTGATCTTCATGAATTGTGATATGATCTCTTGTATTGAAACATGAATATTGTTGTTGTAAAATAAACACCACAGCTCTGTTACGGATATGAATGTTCAGACATTATTCAATGCATAAACCTGAGGGTATGTATTAATGTTAATGCAAAATCAGTTGTTTTAACTATTTAAAGTATTACACATGTTCAGAAATACAGTGAATAAATGATAAATAACATAAAAAATATTAATAAAACCTGAAAACCACACAAGTTATATGTAATGTGGTGTATATTTATACAGTATGGCCATACACTCAAAGCGCTTCACCATCATAAGTGGGGTCTCTCCACACCACCACCAGTGTGCAGCTCCACTTGGATGATGCAACGGCAGCCACAGGACAACGGTGCCAGTGCTTCACCACACACCAGCTATAGGTGGAGTGGAGAGACAGTGATAGAGCCAATTCAGTGGATGGGGATGATTGAGAGGCCATGATGGAGGAAATTTGGCCAGGACCCCTACATGAAAAGTGCCATGGGATTATTAATGATTTAACATCTCATCCGACAGTATAGTGTCCCCTTCACTATACTGGGGCATTAGGACTCACACAGACCGCAGGTTAAGCACCCCCTGTTGGTTTCTCTACTTCCACACTCCTTCCAACAGCAACCTAGTGTTCCCATGTGGTCTCCCATCCAGATACTGACCAGGCTCAGCCCTGCTTAGCTTCAGTGAGTAACCGCTCTTGGGTTGCAGGGTGATAAGGCTGTGACTTTTGTGTCATGAGTGCAGTATTTTCTTAGATTTAATTTAGAAAACACATTCATAAAATACTGTATATGTTATACATGGATTAAAAGAACATTAAAGATACAATTAATAAGTTTATTGTACTAAATAAAACCTGAAAAAGACACAAGTATATGATTTTTGTATCATGTTTTTACACATTTTATTAGATTTAATTCATAAAACATGTTCATAAAATATTGTTAATATTATACATGATTTAAAAGAACATAAAAGATACACTCGGCCACTTTTTTGTACAAAATATAGTTAAAAAAAAAAATAATAATAATAATAATAATTCATTAGATTTAAGTCTTTAACTCATGAAATATATTCAGAAAATACAACGAAAATATAAAAAAATCTACAAAATTGAGAACTGTAACACTGACTAAATGTGCATGTTTATGAAATCAATGCAAAACTATCATAAAACAATATTGAGAAGATGATTGTTGTGGTCACCAGCTGTGTTTTCTCAACTAGAGATTACTTCCGGTATTCTTACCGAACTACAACTCCCAGAACTCTTTGCACTCATCAACTCCTGCCACAGCTGACGATAATCCAGACACTCACACACACACACACAGCTGATGCTCATGATTACTGATTAAATGGACTATAACACTCACGTTCACAAAGGCTTCATAATGCTTCACGAGGAAAAACAAGACTCAGCAAAGTATCTGTGAAAGTGAGTGTTATGTATAGTCTATGTAATCAGTAATCATGAGCAACAGCTGTGTGTGTGTGTGTGTGTGTGTGTGTGTGTGTGTGTGTGTGTGTGTGTGTGTGTGTGTGTGTGTGTGTGTGTGTGTGTGTGTGAGTGTGTGTGTGTGAGTGTCCAGATTATCGTCAGCTGTGGCAGGAGTTGATGAGTGCAAAGAGTTCTGGGAGTTGTAGTTCAGTAGGAATACCAGAAGTAATCTCCAGCTTAGAGAACACCGCGGGCGATCACAATTATCTGTCACCGTTTCTTTTTACTGTCACTTTGACGGTGAACAGAAACAAACTCAATCATGTCAGATCTATTTCAATCATTTGTTTTAAACAGTAACTGTGTGCAATCATGCATTCACAATGGTATGATCCATAATAGGGTAGTTCAAATGGATATTTATTTTTTGTTATATTTATTATTGTATTTTATATTTATTATTTAAAGTCCAGCTAAACTGATATTATAATATGTGCTTTACACCCTTGTAAATAATGTATAAATGCATTAAAAATGTAAAACAATTTATATTTTGCATCCTTCACTGCCATTATATGATTGACCAAGAACCACAGAGCTCAAAATATTCTTTAAACTTCTACTGAGGAAAAAAGGAGGTCTCACTTTATATTAGGTGGCGTTAAATAATATGTGCTTACACTGAAATTAATAATTCTTTATATTGCATTTATTGTTTAAATGCATGTTTATGCATTGTACTTACGATTGATTAAATACCTGCATTTAATACCTGTACCATTTTAATACCTGTGATAATATCATCTGTAATTAATTTCTGTAAGTAATATAATATAATATATCTTTTACAGTGCATCCGGAAAGTATTGATAGCGCTTCACTTTTTCCACATTTGTTTATGTTACAGTCTTATTCCAAAATGGATTTTGGAATAAGAAAAACTCATTTATTTTCCTCAACATTCTACACACAATCCCCCATAATGACAATGTGAACAAAGAGTTTTTGAAATTGTTGCAAATTTATTAAAAGTTAAAGACCTGTAAAATCACATGTACATCAGTATTCACAGCCTTTGCTCAATACTTTGTTGATGCTCCTTTGGCAGCGATTAGAGCCTCAAGTCTTTCTGAATATGATGCCACAAGCTCGGCTCACCTGTCTTTGGGAATGTTTGCCCATTCCTTTTTGCAGTACCTCTCAAGCTCTATCAGGTTGGATGGGAAGCGACGGTGTACAGCCATTTTCAGATCTCTCCAGAGATGTTCAATAGGATTTAGGTCTGGGCTCTGGCTGGGCCACTTAAGGACATTCACCCAGTTGTTGTGAAGCCACTCCATTGATATTTTGGCGGTGTGCTTTGGGTCATTGTCCTGCTGGAAGATGAACCGTTGCCCCAGTCTGAGGTCAAGAGCACTCTGAAGCAGGTTTTGATTCAGGATGTCTCTGTACATTGCTGCATTCATCTTTCCTTCTATCCTGACTAGTCTTCCAGTTCCTGCTGCTGAAAAACATCCCCACAGCATGATGCTGCCACCACCATGCTTCACTGTAGGGATGCTATTAGCCTGGTGATGAGCGCTGCCTGGTTTTCTCCAAACGTAACGCCTGGCATTCACTCCAAAAAGTTACATTTGAGTCTCATCAGACCAGAGAGTTTAGTTTCTGATGCTCTGAGAGTCCTTCAGATGCCTTTTGGCAAACTCCAGGTGGGGAGTGTCTTCCGTCTGGCCACTCTACCATACAGGCCTGATTGGTGGATTGCTGCACAGATGGTTGTCCTTCTGTAAGGTTCTCCTCTCTCCACAGAAGAACGCTGGAGCTCAGACAGAGTGACCATCGGGTTATTGATCACCTCCCTGACTAAGGCCCTTCTCCCCCGATCACTCAGCTTAGATGGCCGGCCAGCTCTAGGAAGAGTCCTGGTGGTTCCAAACATCTTCCACTTACGGATGATGGAGGCCGCTGTGCTCACTGGAACTTTCAGAGCAGCAGAAATGTTTCTGTCACCTTCCCCAATCCTGTCTCAGAGGTCTACAGACAATTTCTTTGTCTTCATGCTTGCTTTGTGCTTTGACATGTACTGTCAACCCTGAGCCCTTATATAGACAGTACAATAGTTTCCAGATGCACTGTAAGTAATAATGTTATATAAGTAATATATATAATAATTATAATTACACTATTGACCATCCCCTACACCTTCACCCAACCCTAAACCTACCCATACCACCAAACCTGACCCATATCCCACCTCAAGACCACCACAAGTGTTCTGCAATCAACACATTAAGTACACTGTATTTTTATTTTTATGTAAGAACCTATTGGTTAAGGTATAAAGTGGGACCAGAAAGTCAGTAACATCTTGGATGACTTGAGGGTGAGTAAATTAACAGGACATTTTCATTATTTTCATTAACTATTCCTTTAATTATGGGGGTGAAAAAGACAAAAAAAAAAATTAAATTAAACCCTGCTCTCAACCTGAATACAATGGAAAATAATAAAAGTGTGTGTGTGTGTATAGCGTGTATGTGTATGTGTTTTCCTCTACAGTGGGATGGAGAAGATAGCAGGCAGGGATCCCACTGGCGGAGGCCTGTATTTCTCCACTCTCATTAACCTGCGCAGAATATCGTCGCGGTCCGCCGGCCAGCTGTACACGTGTGTGTTCTGGAGCCACGCTGGAACGTAACACTGAAAAACAACAACAACAGGACAGCCGTCTACAGGAGAGTGCCACTCAGACCAGATTAACCGGTTAGTAGAAATTGAGTTTCACAAACCTTTTTGGCCCCCGGGAACAGGATAGGAATGAACCTGTAGTTCCTGCAGCCGTTCTGAATGAACTCGCTCTGCAGCTGACGGAGAAAAACACACTGAATAACTGCTCAGAAACATAAGCAGAAGAGTTATTACCACATCAGTTTGGTCTAAAACTGCATTTAATAAACGTTTTATTCACCGTGCATGTAAATAGCAGAATGCACTGTACTTATCACAGTGAAAATAAATATGGTGGCTCAGTGGTTAGCACTGTGGCCTCACAGCAGGAAGGTCGCTGGTTTGAGTCCCGGCTGGTTCAGTTGGCATTTCTGTGTGGAGTTTGCATGTTCTCTCCGTGTTGGTGTGGGTTTCCTCCGGGTGCTCCGGTTTCCCCCACAGTCCAAACACATGCGCTATAGGGGAATTGATGAACTAAATTGGCTGTAGTGTATGAGTGTGTATGGGTGTTTCCCAGTGATGGGTTGCAGCTGAAAGGGCATCCGCTGCATAAAACATATGCTGGATACGTTGGCGGTTCCTTCCACCGTGGCGACCCCAGATTAATAAAGGAACTAAGATTAATAAAGGAAGGTGGTTCATTCTGCTGTGGTGACCCCTGATAAAAAAGGGACTAAGCTGAGGAAAATTAATGAAACTTATTATGCAGCTATACATTTTTAAATGATAAAATAATAATAATTGTAATAAAATAAATATAATTAATATATTAGTTGGGCGTCACGGTGACGCAGTGGGTAGCACAATCGCCTCACAGCGTGGGTTTCCACAGGGTGCTCCGGTTTCCCCCACAGTCCAAACACATGCGCTATAGGTGAATTGGGTAGGCTAAATTGTCCGTCGTGTATTAGTGTGAATGAGTGTGTATGGGTGTTTCCCAGTGATGGGTTGCAGCTGGAAGGGTATCCGCTGCATAAAACGTGCTGGATAAGTTGGCGGTTCATTCCGCTGTGGTGACCTCGGAATAATAAAAGGACTAAGCCGAAGGAAAATGAGTGAATCAATGAATATATTAGTTATTTTAATGCATGCATTTTTGTTATAGAAATATCACATTGCATGCTCATGCTAAACTTGCTATATTATT
Source organism: Danio kyathit (assembly GCA_903798195.1). NCBI lineage: Eukaryota > Metazoa > Chordata > Actinopteri > Cypriniformes > Danionidae > Danio > Danio kyathit. The sequence continues at coordinate 53,908,560 of LR812529.1, read as the reverse complement.
ATTAATAATAATAATAATTCATTCATTCATTTTCTTGTCAGCTTTGTCCCTTGCGGGGTCGCCACAGCGGAATGAACCGCCAACTTATTCAGCACGATTTTACGCAGCGGATGCCCTTCCAGCCGCAACCCATCTCTGGGAACTTCCACACACACATTCACACTCATACACTATGGACAATTTAGCTTACCCAATTCACCTGTACTGCATGTCTTTGGACTGTGGGGGAAACCGGAGCACCCGGAGGAAACCCACGCGAACCCAGGGAGAACATGCAAACTCCACACAGAAACGCCAACTGACCCAGCCCAGCCGAGGTTCGAACCTGCGACCCAGCGACGTTCTTGCTGTGAGGCAACAGCACTACCTACTGCGCCACTGGGTTGCCCCTAATAATAATAATAATAATAATAATAATAATAATAATATCTAATTATTAATTATAATGCACACATCATAAAACTTCTAATAAAATATAAAATGTCATTGTAAAAGTAACTAGTATAAAAGTATTAATATTTATATTTATAATAATAATTATGCTTACTATTAATATTAGTAATTATTTTAATGCATGCAACATATTGTATATTCAATGTATTTATTAAATTTATTTCATTATTATTTTAATGCACTACAGACTTTGTGCTTACTAAAATATTAGATTGCTGGCTCATTTTTCTTTGTTGTCATGCTGTTATTATTATTATTTTAGTGCTTTAAATATTTTGTTCATATGAAAATATGATATTTTATAAAATAATTGTATTATTTATGGTTTTATTTTACTAATTTAATGCATTTAGAACTTTGTGCTCATGCTCATTTAGTCATATTATTATTTCACTATTTTTTTTATAAAATGATTATATACTTATATATTCCTTCATTCATTCATTTTCTTTTCGGCTTAGTCTCTTTATTAATGCGGGGTCGCCACATCGGAATGAACCGCCAACTTATCCAGCACATGCTTTACGCAGCGGATGCCCTTCCAGCCACAACCCATCTCTGGGAAACACCCACACACTCATTCATACTCATACACTATGGACAATATAGCCTACCCAATTCACCTGTACTGCATGTCTTTGGACTGGGGGGGGGGAACCGGAGCACCCGGAGGAAACCCACGCGAACACAGGGAGAACATGCAAACTCCACACAGAAACGCCAACTGACCCAGCTGAGGTTCGAACCTGCGACCCAGCTACGTTCTTGCTGTGAGGCGACAGCACTACCTACTGCGCCACTGCGTCGCCTACTTATATATTATTTTATTTTATTATTTTAATGCATTACGTACTTTGTGCATATTAAAATATTACAATGCATGTTGATTTTTCTTCTTGGTTGCCATGTTATTATTATTACTACTATTTAAATGCTTGAAGTATTTTGTGCTCATTAAAATATTACATTGCAGCTCATTTTTCTTCGTTGTCAGATTATTTTTCTTATTTTACTGCCTAATAGTATAATAACCGGGCGGCATGGTGACTCAGTGGTTAGCACTGTCGCCTCACAGCAAGAAGGTCATTGATTCGAGTCGCAGCTGAGCCAGTTGGCATTTCTGTGTGGAGTTTGCATGTTCTCCCCGTGTTGGCGTGGGTTTCCTCCGGGTGCTCCGGTTTCCCCCACAGTCCAAACACATGCGCTATAGGGGAATTGATGAACTAAATTGGCTGTAGTGTATGAGTGTGTGTGTGTGTGTGTGTGTGTGTGTGTGTGTGTGTGTGTGTGTGTGTGTGTGTGTGTGTGTGTGTGTGTGTGTGTGTGTGTGAATGAGTGTGTATAGGTGTTTCCCAGTACTGGGTTGCAGTGTAAAACATATGCTGGAATAGTTGGCGATTCATTCCGCTGTGGCGACCTCTGAAATAGAGACTAAGCTGACGGAAAATAAATGAATGACTAGTGTAGTAACTGTATACTAGTAATTGTCTTTTGCGCATATTAGAGTACATATAGTGCATAGTATTTTAGCAAATATTACGTTGCATGCTCATGCTAAATTCTTGGAATCATCTAAACATTTGAAGAGATTAATAAGAATGCTTTTTATTGTTAGTAGTGGTATCATTATTGTTTTTCAGACCTGCTTGTGGATGTACACAGTGTTGCTGGTCCTCTCGTCGCTCTCCACGCTGATGTTTCCGCTGCAGATCGTCTCATAATATCTCAGACTGATGATGATGATGATCAGGTAATCTTTCTACAGGAGAGAGGCACAAATAAAATAAAAACTGCTTTTATTCCAGCTAAAATAAAAGAAATTAGGCTTTCTCCAGAAGAAATAATATAGGAAATACTGTGAAAATTTAGAAAAATATCACTTGAGATTTCACATATATACAGTTGAAGTCAGAATTATTAGCCCCCCTGATTTATTAGCCCCCCTGTTTATTTTTTTCCCCAATTTCTGTTTAACGTTGAGCAGATTTTTTCAACACATTTCTAATCATAATAGTTTTAATAACTCATCTCTAATAACTGATTTATTTTCTCTTTGTCATGATGACAGTAAATAATATTAGACTAGATATTCTTCAAGACACTTCTATACAGCTTAAAGTGACATTTAAAGGCTTAACTAGGTTAATTAGGTTAACTAGGCAGGTTAGGGGAATTAGGCAAGTTATTGTATAATGATGGTTTGTTCTGTAGACTATCGAGAAATAAAGATAGCTTAAAGGGGCTAATAATTTTGTCCTTAAAATGGCTTTAAAAAAATTAAAAACTGCTTTTATTTTAGCCGAAAAAAAAAAAACAAATAAGACTTTCTCCAGAAGAAAAAATATTATAGGAAATACTGTGAAAATTTCCTTGCTCTGTTAAACATCATTTGGGAAAAAAAAAGTGGGGGCTAATAATATAGACATACTGTACAGTTGAAGTCACAATTATTCTCCCTTTTCCAGATTTTTCTTTTAATATTTTCCAAATGACTTTGAACAGATTTAGGAATTTTTCACAGTATTTCCTATAATATTTTCTCTTTCTGAAAAAGTCTTATTTGTTTTATTTCAGCAAGAATAAAAGTAGTTTTTAATGTTTAAAGAACCATTTTAAGGTCAATATTATTTAGCCCCCTTTTTTTTAACACTCTTTATTGATTTTAGTAGCTTTCAAACATACAAAATAATAATAATAATGATAATAAATGAAAAGTAAAACAATAAAAATTTTAATAAATAAATAAATCAATAAAAATAATAATAAAAAATTATACAAACATATTAGTAAATGCATGTACTTAAACATACAATATAGAGGTGCATCATATAACAACCAGAATCAGATCAGAATCAGAAAAAGCTTTATTGCCAGGTATGTTCACACATACGAGGAATTTGTTTTGGGGACAGAGCTTCTACAGTGCAACAGAATTACAGAGACGGCACAAACAACAGATAATAAATATATTTAAATAGTAGTGAATGTAAATATACAAATTGACAAGTGTATGTACAGCTATATTACTATATACAGCGTTATATGTGCAGCTGTTGTGTGCAAATTGGCATGTAAAGTGTGTTGTTAAATAAGTGTATGTGTGTATAAAAGTGTATAGCAGGTAGTGATGTTGGTTCCACAATTATTATCATCAAGTGTTCATGAGATGGATTGCCTGAGGGAAGAAACTGTTTCTGTGTCGGGCTGTTCTGGTGCGCAGTGCTCTGTAGCGTCGACCAGAAGGTAACAGTTCAAACAGGCAGTGTGCTGGGTGTGGGGAGTCCGGAGTGATTTTAGCAGCCCTTCTGCTCGCTCTGGATAAGTACAGTTCTTGGAGAGTAGGGAGGGTTGTACCAATGATTCGCTCAGCAGTCCGAACTATTCGACGTAGTCTTCGGAGGTTGGATTTGGAAGCTGAGCTAAACCAGACAGTTATTGATGTGCAGAGGACGGATTCAATGATGGAGGTGTAGAACTGTTTCAGCAGCTCCTTTGGGAGGTTGAACTTCCCCAGCTGATGAAGAAAGTACAGCCTCTGTTGAGCTTTTTTGACAATGGAGTCAATGTGAGTGTCCCACTTCAGGTCCTGAGAGATGGTGGTGCCCAGGAACCTGAATGACTCCACTGCTGCCACAGTATATCACGGTATATCAATAGCAGGTAATACAAATTATACAGAGAACAGATTTGTATCAACTTCCTTTAGGAAACCTACAAAGGGATTCCAAATTTTGAAAAACTTTTCAGGTTTTCTCTTGATTACACAAGTTAATTTTTCTAAAGCCAAACAATAAGGGTGCTTTCACACCTGTGAATCGATTCAGTTGTTCCGAAACAGGGATTAAAATTGTTACATTGTTGCTCTTTGTTCTTGGTGCGGTTCACACGGCAAAGTTTCTAAACGGACCAAAAGAGCTAAAACAAGTCACGTGTGAGTAAACTCTCCTCACATTGGTCAGAGTTTCACGGTTTATTTTGCACAGTCTCGCTCAGCTGTCGGGGAGGGTGGTTTGGTGGTGTTTGACAGCGTGCGCGTGACATGTCTGAAGAGCGAGGAGGAAGACGCTCGATTTCCGGGAGATTATCACTCGTTTGCGGGCATCCGGGAGTCTCCGTGCATTTGCGGGAGACTCCCGGAACTTCCGGGAGACTTGGAATGTCTGGAATGACTCATAATCCACTCATAATTCTCTCTTCATATAGCCGTATGCCTATTACATTTCCATAAAACACTGTGATATAGGCGGGCTCGGATCGTATCGCTTTCTCACTACAATCGATCCGCTCCAGGGTTCGTTTCAATCGAGCCGAGACCACCTCATTCAGGCGGTCTCGGAGCGATTGCTTTGGCGCGATTCCGAGCGCGATTGCCCTGTTCACATATGCCAAACGAACCGCGCTAACTGGGCAAACGCGCCAGGTTCCGGAACAAAAGTCTAGGTGTGAAAGCACCCTAAGACAGTTCCCGCAACCATTGTCTAAAATGCAGGCTTTCTGTATTTTTCCAAAAACGAGCTATTATAAGTTTTGCATGTAATAAACAGAAAGTTAACAGTTTCTTATCTGAACTAGTAAAAGTGCTTGTAATAGGAACAATATTTAGAATACACCGTTTTGGGCATTTGGGTATATCCTGTTTTAATGCTATAGATAAAAAAATGTAGAATTTTCTCCCAAAAATGTTCATTATTATCCCCTTTAAGCTTTATATATTTGTTTACAATAGTCTACAGAACAAACCATCATTATACAATAACTTGCCTAATTCCCCTAACCTGCCTAGTTAACCTAATTAACCTAGTTAAGCCTTTAAATGTCACTTTAAGCTGTATAGAAGTGTCTTGAAGAATATCTAGTCTAATATTATTTACTGTCATCATGACAAAGATAAAATAAATCAGTTATTAGAGATGAGTTATTAAAACTATTATGATTAGAAATGTGTTGAAAAAAATCTTCTCTCCGTTAAACAGAAATTGGGGAAAAAAATATACAGAGGGGCTAATAATTCTGACTTAACTGTATATATATATATATAATGTTTATTTATTTATTTATTTATTTATTTATTTATTTATTTATTTATTATTATTTTCCCCACTGGTTTTTATGTTCCTTGCAAATCAATTAAACTGAAGTATTTAAAAAAAAACAACTCATTTAAAAATGCAAAACTATAATGACATTAGTTTACACGCACCTCATTGAGATATCGCTCCATACAGTCGATTTTACTGATGCTGTTGAGTTGCTGCTCGAAAACGTCGATCTGCGCACACACAAAACACACGTTCAGCACATCTGAACACAGGAACATGAAGACATTTAAAGGGACGGTTCACCCAAACATTACAAATCTGTCATTTATGAACTCTTCACTATTTTCAAATTCTTTATTCACTCATTCATTCATTTTCCTTCAGCTTAGTCCCTTTACTCATCAGTGGTCGCCACAGCGGATTGAACCGCCAACTATTCCAGCATATGTTTTACACAGCGGATGCGCTTCCAGCTGCAGCCCAGTACTGGGAAAAACCCATACACACTCATTCACACACACACACACTCATACACTACGGCCAATTTAGTTAATCAATTCTCCTATAGCGCATGTGTTTGGACTGTGGGGGAAACCAGAGCACCCGGAGGAAACCCACGCCAACACGGGGAGAACATGCAAACTCCACACAGAAACGCCAGCTGACCCAGCCGAGGCTCGAACCAGCGACCTTCTTACTGTGAGGCCACAGTGCTAACCACTGAGCCACAGTGCCGGAGTAACTGTAGAGTAAATAGTGAGCAAATTGTCATTTTTAGTGTGAACTGTCCCTTTAATACTGTGTTCTTGCTGTACATGTTGTGTCTACTTTTAGATTCTTGTTCTTGTTGTATTATTGCTCTTGTTTTTAAATAAAATGTATTATTATTATTTTTTATTATTATTAATATTATTACGTGTGTGTCGAAGCCATTGTTCCTCAGCAGAGACACAAACTTGATGATCTCCTTTAGATGCTCTTCACTGTCCGCCTCATATGTCACAAACACTTTCCCTGCATGCAGAAACACAAACACACACACACACACACACCGGTCAGTGAAATGAGTGGCTTGTGTGTTAAACTGCAGACAGGAAGTTGAACTCACTCTGTTCCTGTGGCAGGTGTGTGATGCTCTGATTGTCCCCCGGTCTGGAGTTTAGAGATGCATGAGCACTGAAAACATACACATAGAACCACATTGCATGCTCAGGGATAAGTAAAGACTCTACAGCTCAACAGTATATTATTATTATTATTATTATTATTATTATCATCAATAACATGGACAAAAAGACTTACTTTTCAGAAAAGTGTGTGTCCACTTGTCTGTACTGCGTCAGGCCTGTAAAATAAAGCAAAGAGCAGATATTATAGAGTCCATCATTTACTCACACTCACAGCCTTCTGACCTTCTATACTTCAATACTGAACCAAACTAAATCAACACTGAACCAAATCAACACTGAACCAAACTGAATCAACACTGAACCAATTCAACACTGAACCAAACTGAATCAACACTGAACCAATTCAACACTGAACCAAATCAACACTGAACTAAATCAACACTGAACCAAATCAACACTGAACCAAATCAACACTGAACCAAATCAACACTGAACCAAATCAACACTGAACCAAATCAACACTGAACCAAATCAACACTGAACCAAATCAACACTGAACCAATTCAACACTGTACCAAATCAACACTGAACCAAATCTACACTGAACCAAACTGAATCAACACTGAACCAAATCAACACTGAACCAAACTGAATCAACACTGAACCAATTCAACACTGAACCAAATCAACACTGAACTAAATCAACACTGAACCAAATCAACACTGAACCAAATCAACACTGAACCAAATCAACACTGAACCAAATCAACACTGAACCAAATCAACACTGAACCAAATCAACACTGAACCAAATCAACACTGAACCAAATCAACACTGAACCAATTCAACACTGTACCAAATCAACACTGAACCAAATCTACACTGAACCAAACTGAATCAACACTGAACCAAATCAACACTGAACTAAATCAACACTGAACCAAATCAACACTGAACCAAACTGAATCAACACTGAACCAAATCAACACTGAACTAAATCAACACTGAACCAAATCAACACTGAACCAAACTGAATCAACACTGAACCAAATCAACACTGAACTAAATCAACACTGAACCAAATCAACACTGAACCAAATCAACACTGAACCAAATCAACACTGAACCAAACTGAATCAACACTGAACCAAATCAACACTGAACCAAATCAACACTGAACCAAATCAACACTGAACTAAATCAACACTGAACCAAATCAACACTGAACCAAACTGAATCAACACTGAACCAAATAAACACTAAACCAAATCAACACTGAACTAAATCAACACTGAACCAAATCAACACTGAACCAAACTGAATCGACACTGAACCAAACCAAATCAACACTGAACCAAATTAACACTGAACCAAATCAACACTGAACCAAACTGAATCAACACTGAACCAAACTGAATCAACACTGAACCAAACCAAATCAACACTGAACCAAATCAACACTGAACTAAATCAACACTGAACCAAATCAACACTGAACCAAACTGAATCAACACTGAACCAAACCAAATCAACACTGAACCAAATTAACACTGAACCAAATCAACACTGAACCAAACTGAATCAACACTGAACCAAACTGAATCAACACTGAACCAAACCAAATCAACACTGAACCAAATTAACACTGAACCAAATCAACACTGAACCAAACTGAATCAACACTGAACCAAACTGAATCAACACTGAACCAAATCAACACTAAATCAACTCTAAACCAAATCAACACTGAACCAAATCAACACTGAACTAAACTGAATCAACACTGAACCAAACTGAATCAACACTGAACCAAACTGAATCAACACTGAACCAAATCAACACTGAACCAAACTGAATCAACACTGAACCAAACTGACTCAACTCTGAACCAAACTGAATCAACACTGAACTAAATTAACACTGAATCAAATTGAATCAACACTGAACCAAACTGAGTCAACACTGAACCAAATCAACACTGAACCAAACTGAGTCAACACTCAATTAAATCAACACTGAACCAAACTGAATCAACACTGAACTGAATTAACACTAAACCAAACTGAATCAACACTGAACCAAATCAACACTGAACCAAACTGAATCAACACTGAACCATAACTGACACCTGCTCTGTCATGCTCCTCTGTGGTGATGATGACGCGTGGTTAAATCATAAACATGTTCCCCCTGTCCCTAATGGAAGATACACCCCTGCCAAAAGCAACATATAAGTTCTCATAAGAGACTGCAAAAGAGATTGTCTGACCTCTTATGTGCACTTTGGACCACTTACACTATCAGTTTAAGGTCTCAGTAGTTTTACTTTTAACCCTTGTGTGCTGTTACACATTTTGCCTCTTCCCAAAATTTGAACAATACACAAAGGTTAAAGAAGTCACTGAAACATACAGTAACAGCATTATATTTTTACTGTCACTAATGATCAATGCAATGAACGCATTAATATTCTCCGAGGCGTCTCTCACCTGAGGGTCTGTAGATTTGTTGTTGTGGGGCTGGACGACACTGAGTGCAGCATGGTGGACGCATGTACGTGTCAGGATACGACGGCGGCGGCGGCTGATGATGGTAAAAGTGCCCTGAATGCAGGAACGAGTGCAGAGATCTGGGATGTTCCAGACTCACGAGACTCGGGCTACAGCTGCCGGGTAGAGAGTGAGGCCTGCTGGGAAAAAATGAGCCGCTGTCCGAGAGTGTGTGGTAGAGCGCCGACGGCAGACTTTGAGGAGAAGCCTTCATATCGACCCAACTGGGAAACGGCGTCTGATGGGTCAACGATGCAGACGGATGCTGATGAGAGAAGATAGCATTGGTGCGCTGGTGAACGCTGTGCGGAGGTTGTGGGACGGTTGTGGAATGATTGAGAAGGATGTCTGACTCAAACTCTTGGCTGCTGGTTTCGTCGTTCTCCTCTGGAGAGTTCAGAGATGTGTACTGATCACTGCTGTGGGCCATGTGGGACAGCTGTCTGAAATTAAAAAGAATAATTATAATGCATGGAGAGAATGCAAAGTTTCTTAAAGGTGCCCTATTAAGAAAATCTGGGTATACCTAGTTGATTAGCTGAATAATAAGGAGATCAGTATGTAGAAATGGGCATATGGTGAGCCTCAGACACCATTGTTTTCTCGTTCTTGTGTAAATTAAGTCAGTTCAAAACCCCGGTGAACATCAGAACACAAAGCAGACAAACAAGGCATGCTCTTAGCATATGCATGTACTTTAGGTTGTTTATCTGGACCTGACGAGCATCCGTGTCATCAGGATAACACAGACTCATATGTGGCTCTGGGATAATTAATATGCATGCCTCGAGCTGCATTTGATAAGCTACAACATTTACTAGTTGCTCTGTTACCATGGCAACTATAGAATCACCACAGCAGATAAATTACTGCAGTCACTGTGTTACCATGGCAATTATAGAATCAGCACAGCAGATAAATTACTATAGGCCGTGTTACCATGGCAACTATAGAATCACCACGGCAGATAAATTACTACAGTCGCTGTTATCATGGCAATTATAGAATCACCACAGCAGATAAATTACTATAGATGCAGTGTTACCATGGCAACTATAGAATCACCACAGCAATTCAATTACTATAGCTGCTGTGTTACCATGGCAACTATAGAATCACCAAAGCAGATCAATTACTATAGTTGCCGTGTTACCATGGTAACTATAGAATCACCACAGCAAATCAATTACTATAGCTGCTGTGTTACCATGGCAACTATAGAATCACCACAGCAGATAAATTACTATAGTCAACATGTTACCATGGCAACTATAGAATCACCACAGCAAATCAGTTACTATAGCTGCTGTGTTACCATGGCAACTATAGAATCACCATGGCAAATAAATTACTATAGTCGCTGTCTTACCATGGCAACTATAGAATCACCACGACAGATAAATTACTATAGATGCTGTGTTACCATGGCAACTATTGAATCACCACGGCAGATAAATCACTATAGATGCTGTGTTACCATGGAAACTATAGAATCACCACGACAGATAAATCACTATAGATGCTGTGTTACCATGGCAACTATAGAATCACCACGGCAGATAAATTACCTTAGTTGTTGTGTTACCATGGAAACTATTGAATCACCACGGCAGATAAATTACTTTAGTAGCAGTGTTACTATGGCAACTATAGAATCACCACGGCAGATAAATTACTATTGATGCTGTGTTACCATGGCAATTATAGAATCACCACTGCAGATAAATTACTATAGTTGCTGTGTTACCATGGCAACTATAGAATCACCACGGCAGATAAATTAATATAGTTGTTGTGTTACCATGGAAACTATAGAATCACCACAGCAGATAAATTACTATAGATGCAGTGTTACCATGGCAACTTTAGAATCACCACGGCAGATAAATTAATATAGTTGTTGTGTTACCATGGAAACTATAGAATCACCACAGCAGATAAATTACTATAGATGCAGTGTTACCATGGCAACTGTAGAATCACCACGGCAGATAAATTACTATAGATGCTGTGTTACCATGGCAACTATAGAATCACCACGGCAGATAAACTACTATAGATGCAGTGTTACCATGGCAACTATAGAATCACCACGGCAGATAAATTACTATAGATGCAGTGTTACCATGGCAACTATAGAATCACCACGGCAGATAAATTACTATAGATGCAGTGTTACCATAACAACTATAGAATCACCACGGCAGATAAATTACTATAGATGCAGTGTTACCATGGCAACTATAGAATCACCACAGCAGATAAATTACTATAGATGCAGTGTTACCATGGCAACTATAGAATCACCACGGCAGATAAATTACTATAGTTGTTGTGTTACCATGGCAACTATAGAATCACCACAGCAGATAAATTACTATAGTTGTTGTGTTACCATGGCAACTATAGAATCACCACAACAGATAAATTACTATAGGTGCTGTGTTACCACGGCAACTATAGAATCACCACAGCAGATAAATCACTATAGATGCTGTGTTACTATGGAAACTACAGAATCACCGCGACAGATTAATTGAAGTGCCTAACAATACACAATGGTTTTTATTAGGGATGCAACAATACAGTTGGCTCACGGTTCAATACATACCTCGGTTTTTTAACACGGTTTTCGGTTCGGTTCTGATGGCTTAACACATAAGTGTTTTTTTTTATTGTTATTCTATGCTTAGGCCATAGGAACAGTAAGAAAGAGAAGAAAAAAAAAACGATTTATTGCAATACTCCTTTATTTTACTTCAAAGCCAAGAAAGGTAGACTAGTTCCTAGTGTATTGTATAATAAAAAAATTAACACTGGAATCTCACAGCTGCTGGTAGCCTATGTACAAACTGGGGAACACATAAATTCCTACATTTTAAAAATAAACATGCATGTGAAGTTAATGAACATAAATTGACCATTTCAAATAAACACATTTGTACTTCAGTAAATATAAAGAAACCATCTTAATTAAACTGAACACTGCCTTTGTTATTTTTACATGTGTTTCGCAACCAGTTGGATATGTTTGCTGGAAGGATTCAGTGAGGGATTGTTGTTTTATGGAGGTCTTTATTACCTTCTCTGCTATTCTGCCTTCAGACAGTGATATTGCTGGGTATTGGCGACGCAGATGTGCAGTCATGTTGGAAGTGTTTCCGTTCGATTAGTCTATCTATACGTGTAACCGAAATGTCCCAACACCGCGGATTTGAAAGACACCGGCATCTTATTGCTCCCTCACTTCACTGCCTCTCGCCATGTTAAAGTGTGGAATGATGGTGGAGCGCCCCCTAACTTTAGAGCATAGTGATTGAATATTACTCGCGGGGAGGAGTTTCCTCATCTCAGCTCGTAGACTTACAGGCACACACAAACAGTCTATTCGGAGAGAAATAAAACGCACATAAATTATTTAAACGTAAAACTTGAAAAAACGCAATTCACAAGCGCGTATTGAACCGTGGATGTCGTACCGAACGGTTCAATATTGTATTGAGAATTGTGGCATCTCTAGTTTTTACTAGAATGACTATCGTATTTTCCATGTGGTGAGAGATGATCAAAGGAACCTTACTCAGAAGGTTAGAGGAACAGAGAAAGTGAAAGTTCTGGAAAAACAGACCTTTAAAAGTCACTTAAAACGAACTTGTTACATCTAAAGAGTGTTATATCATAGATTGCGCTTGTTAAAGATTAAACGTATGTTAATTACGTATATCTTCACACACACTGACAGAAACTAAAGCATGATGACTTTTGAAATCTGTCAGTGACCAGGTACGACAGAAAGAGGTCAGCGCTGTTTTCTGTGTGTAACATCCACCCATGCAGCGTCCCTAAATAGGACACACTGCATTATGACTCTTTATCTGTGTGTGCCAGAAATCTGCAGCTTGTGCAAAACTTCAGACCACAACTGAGAGCTTCTGCCATGCAAGCACTTACACAGATCATCAACCTTTATTCAATATAGATCACCATTCTGTGTTTCAAAGCTTGACGGGTTGATAAAGTGATGCTTCATCAGTTTTCAATGCAAATGTATAAAGTCGTTAAAAGTGAGGGAAAAGGAGTGTTAATAAACACTGGCAGGAAGAGTCATTCAGAGACGAGCACAGCTTTATCACTGATAATCTGATTCAGATGTTTCCTGTCACTTTACTTATAAAACCGAGATTGGGCATCTTGTGTGTGTGTCTATTAAGTTACAAACAGAAAACACTGGATTATTTAAACTGAATTAAATCATTTTTAATTTAATTTAATTTAATTTAATTTAATTTAATTTAATTTAATTTAATTTAATTTAATTTAATTTAATTTAATTTAATTTTACTGTCATCCCAACTGCCTTTTTAATGTTTAAAATATAATATAGTGTCATATACAATGTCTATATTGATATAAAACATTAATTAATTCACGCACTCTAAAAATGCTGGGTTGTTTTAACCAAATGTTTGGTCAAATATGAATCAACCTGACATTTGGGTTACATTTTAAAAATAAATTTAAATGACACTTTTTAACCCAACGCTTGGGTTTGTCTATATTTGACCCAAAGTTGCATTAAAACAACCCTGCAAATTTATTTTAGAGTGTACTCATTATTACTAAATATATAAATATAGCATTACTAAATCATTTGTGGCAAGATTTACTAATTTTGGTATACATATTTAATGCAAATATTCTTATTATTGACTTATTAATGTAAATATTATTTCATTAGTATTTTGTTGAATTATTTATTAAATTAAAATTTACAGGTATTAATACTGGCTATAAAATGCTGGGTTGTAACCTAATGTTGGGTCAAATATAGACAAACCCTGCATTTTTTATTTTAGCGTACTCATTATTACTAAATCATATGAATATACAGTTGGTATTACAAAATAATTTGTGGCAAAATTGACTAATTATGGTATACATATTTAATGTAAATATTATTTCAATAGTATTTTGTTGAATTATTTATTAAATTAAAATTTACAGGTATTATTACTGGCTATAAAATGCTGGGTTGTAACCCAATGTTGGGTCAAATAAGGACATTTTTAGAGTGTATGATATGATAAATAATAAAGTATTTGATTTATTTTTGAGAAATCACTATGTTCTGATAATATCTAATCATTTGAAATGTTAAATTTATAACAAACTCATGATATATATATATATATATATATATATATATATATATATATATATATATATATATATATATATTTTTTTTTTTATTATACATATATATATATATTTTTTTTATTATATATATATATATTTTTTTTTTTATTACATATATATATTTTTTTTTATTATATATATATTTTTTTATGAAAATATATGTTAAATATATTTAATTTATTATTACTAAAATATATATTTATATATTAAATATATATGAATATATTAAATACTTTTTGTGGATTTGTTTATTTTAAATAAATAAATAAACATGTTAATATAGCCTAATATTTTATTTAATAAATTCAATATAATATTTACGTTTTAACTGAGATATATTTATACATACTGTATATTATATTTATTTTTTAAAACACCTAAAGCCGTTAATTTATTATTTATTAACAGTTATTATAATACTGTTATTACTATATGATACAGAAATGATGACACATATTTAAATGTGTTCATATTTGCCTCATTTAAAGTTTTAATAATGGCGATTGCTGTAGGCTATAATTGAACAAAGGTAAGCTAAATGTAAATTACAGGAACAACACGTTTTTATGATAATTTTTGAATCGATATTCGTCAAATGTAAATGATATATAATCTGAAATACTTTCTCATCGTTCGCCTACATGACTTTTATTATTAACGTAAATTATGTGACATGAAGGCAGAAACTCACCTGAGGAATCACTTCCGGAAGTCTCGCAGTTTTCTGAAATAATCTGACATGATCTTCGGGCTCTTTTAATAACTTCTGACAGCGATTTATACGAAAAACAACGCGAATTCCTGTGAAGTCTTGATATGTGTCCGTTTAGCGTCAAACTAGATGTTGAGTTTCGCTTCGGGTGTCGGAGGAGGAGCGGAGAGCTGCTGATGATTTACTGCACTGGGAGGAGTAAAAACATACAATAACTCCACACCCACAGCCCACAGCACGATTCATTTGTTTTTATGGCTAAAATCTATTTTTATTATATGCTAAGTAGGCTATATTTTGTAACTGTGAGGCTCAAATCAATAACATATATTTCTGAAATCAAAATATATTTAATTTAAGCCGTCAGATGAATTTCAGAGATAAGATAATATATATAAGATAATATTTATTTATTTATATATTATTATAATTATAATATTATAATATTTATTATTTATATAATATTATTTATATATTTATTATATATGTATAAGATAATATTTATTTAATTATATATTATTATAATATTACATTTTTTATTTATATAATATTATTTATATTTTATTATATATATAAAATAATATTTATTTATTTATATATTATTATAATTATAATATTATAATATTTATTATTTATATAATATTATTTATATTTTATTATATATATATATATATATATATATATATATATATATATATATATATATATATATATATATATATATATATATATATAAGATATTTATTTATTTATATATTATTATAATTATAATATTATAATATTTATTATTTATATAATATTATTTATATATTTTATTATATATTTATAAGATAATATTTATTTATTTATATATTATTATAATTTTAATATCATAATATTTATTATTTATATAATATTATTTATATTTTATTATATATATATATATATATATAAGATATTTATTTATTTATTTATTATTATAATCATAATATTATAATATTTATTATTTATATAATATTATTTTTATATTTATTATATATGTATAAGAGAATATTTATTTAATTATATTATTATTATATTATATTTTTATTTATATAATATTATTTATATTTTATTATATATATATATATATATATATATATATATATATATATATATATATATATATATATATAAAACATAATATTTATTTATTTATATATTATTATAATTATAATATTATAATATTTATTATTTATATAATATTATTTATTTTTTATTACATATATATAAGATATTTATTTATTTATATATTATTATATTTATAATATTATAATATTTATTATTTATATAATATTATTTATATTTTATTACATATATATAAGATATTTATTTATTTATATATTATTATAATTGTAATATTATAATATTTATTATTTATATAATATTTATATTTTATTATATATATATAAGATAATATTTGTTTAATTATTATTATAATTATAATATTTATTATATACATTATATTATTTATATATTTATTATATAAAAAGGATAATATTTATTTATTTATATATTATTATAATTATAATATTATAATATTTATTATTTATATAAAATTATTTATATTTTATTATATATATATATATAAGATAATTATTTATTCATATATTATTATAATTATAATATTATAATATTTATTATTTATATACATTATATTATTTATATATTTATTATATAAAAAGGATAATATTTATTTATTTATATATTATTATAATTATAATATTATAATATTTATTATTTATATAATATTATTTATATATTTTATTACATATATATAAGATATTTATTTATTTATATATTATTATAATTATAATATTATAATATTTATTATTTATATAATATTATTTATATATTTTATTACATATATATAAGATAATATTTATTTATTTATATATTATTATAATTTTAATATCATAATATTTATTATTTATATAATATTATTTATATTTTATTATATATATAAGATAATATTTTTTATATATTATTATAATTATAATATTTATTATATACATTATATTATTTATATATTTATTATATAAAAAGGATAATATTTATTTATTTATATTATTATAATTATAATATTATAATATTTATTATTTATATAAAATGATTTATATTTTATTATATATATATATATATATATATATATATATATATATATATATATATATATATATATATATATATATATATATATATATATATAAGATATTTATTTATTTATATATTATTATAATTATAATATTATAATATTTATTATTTATATACATTATATTATTTATATATTTATTATATATATAAGACAATATTTATTTATTTATATATTATTATAATTATAATATTATTATATTTATTATTTATATACATTATATTATTTATATATTTATTATATATATAAGATAATATTTCCGATTATACAATACAGATCTAAAGTATCCATATTTGTTTTACAGAATGTAAAAGCCAATAATTAAGCATATATTTTTAAATGTTTTTACACATATATTTAGGCCAATACACTGTAAAAAAAATATGATCAATTAGTCATGACAACGTGTGTTTTTAGGTCATTGTAACTTATTAAACTATGTTAATCATCTTCTAACTTAATTTTATAAGCTATGCAAGCTGTTTTAAGTTCAATACACTCATACGGTTAATTTGATTCAACTGAAAAATGTAAGGCAACCAGTATTTTTATAGTGTGCATATATTATTATTATTATTATTAATTATTATATCACTCACTTTTCTTCAGTTTATTCCCTTCTTTATCAGGGGCACAGTTTATTATATATTTAATTTTTTTTTTTATTTCTAATATTTAAGATATATTTTAAACGTAGGACATGAAGAAAAAAAAATAAAATAAATGCATATATTTATATTATAGTCATTTTATTTATATCAATGTATTTATGTAAATTTATTTACATTTTGTTTTTTCATTGTACATTTGATTACATTAATATATAAATAATACATATTAAAAATACATATACATAAAATATAAATATAACAATAGAAAAATAATATTAAGTAATATATGACTTAGTAAAACAGATATATTATATTTATAAAAAAATTTAATCCTAATTCTATTTAAATGTATTTATTTATTCATTTATTTATTTAAAGTTTTTCAGGTTTGGTCTTCCATAAAGGGAGCTTTCATAATTAACAATATACAGTATGACGTTTATGACTTTTATTACTTTTACTTTATTTATTAAAGTTATTTTTCTATTTTTTATTAAAAAAATGACTTCCACTATAGTTCATGAAAAAATGAACAAATATTTAGTGTACAACTGTAATACAATTAACATTTTTACATTACTGTGAGGGTTGGGGTAGGAGTAGACATGGGTCATTTAATAAATATGAATAACACTCGGTATAATAAATGTCTTTTACATTACAGTGAGGCTTGACTTTAGGATTGCAGTATGGGTAGATGTTAATAAAATACACCTAATGGTTAATTTAAATAAATAATTTGAACAATACTCGATATAATTACTGTTTTTAAAGTAACAACCTGTGATCAGCCAGCAGAGGGCGCTCTGCGCTCAACAACACACAGCAGAGGCCGCTCCATCCCGCGCATGCGCACTGCAGTCCTGGTTTTTCGAAGCCGCACAATGGGCGGAGAGCATAGGCGGAGATCTTGCCGTTTCCTTCCAAACATCAACTGATGATGAAGGCACGGGAAGCAAGCTGTAAACGCGACAGCAGGTACGTCTGATCCCCGATCAGCTCTTTCTCATCAGCTCTTATCACTAGTTGCGCTTTGACTCGTGCACTGTCAGAAAGAAGAGTTTATGCATGCGCCAAATGTTGATATATGCCACACATTCCGACTCTCCTGCATGCAAAACGCATATTAGAGAGCGTTAAAGCAGATATGCATCATTTACACTCATGCATTTATTTATTTATTAGTGTTTACAGGTAGCTTTTGGATGACATTAAACTCAAGTTTTGCATTTTTGCACTTTACTTTAAAACTAATGTTAGAATGAATCTAGAGTAAGATTATATAGTTAATTCTGATCTATATTACTGTATGTGAAGGAGTGCATGTGCTACTAAAGAAATGGACAAATAGATACATGCTTGTGAAATGTTATGTTAGTTAAAAAGATACAAATAATAATAATAATTAGTGTTTACAGGAAGTTTTAATTGACACTAAACTCAAGGTTGTGCATTTGTGTGTTTCTTTTAATTAACTTTACTTTAAAACTAATGTTCAAATTAATCCACAGTAAGATTATATAGTTATTTATTGGCTTTATTAGAGTATGTGAAAGAGTGCATGAAAATAAATACAAATAAATACATGCTTGTGAATTATGCTAGTTAAAATGATAATATTAATACTAATAATAGTGTTTATAGGATGTTTTAAATGACATTAAACTCGGGGTTGTGCTTATTTACATTTTATAATAGTAATAATAACACTATAATTGTGTATTTGGTATTAAGTCAATGCACAAACCCAAGGTGCTTTTTGGTTGGTGATGTAGTAGAGATATGCAAAAGGTCATATTTGATCCTTTTTGATATCTAAATAGAGTTAAAACAGCTTTTTACTTCTTCACGTAAAGATTTTTACACTTATTTTTAACATCAATTCCACATTTTAACTTTTTAACAATTATTTAACCTAAAAGGATTACATTAATGCAGTTTAAATATGTTATTTTGTGAATGTAAATGCACTTTAATCTTTTTAATTATGTACAATACAGAATAAATCTCACAGATAAATACAGCATTTAATATCAAACATTTTTATAATGTTTTTTAAAATTAAAATCAGGCTTAACAGGAGTATTTTTGCAATTTAAATATATAAATATATTATAGTGTGTACAGAAATGCACATTGATCCTTTTAATAATTTACAATAGAGAATAAATCTTGCATATATATGCTGCATTTAATATCGGTGTTTAACATAAAATCAGGCTTATTTTGTGTACAGAAATGCACATGAATCTTTTTAATAATTTACAATACAGGAAATATTTCACAGATATCTTTTTTTTAATAAAGACCATAAACTCAGGCTTAACATTAAAGTAATTTAGCAATTTAAACATATTATAGTATGTACAGAAATGCAGACTAATCTTTTTATTAATGTAAAATACCCAATATATTTCTCAGATAAATGCAGTATTTAATATCAAACTTTTAAGTTGGCGGTTCATTCCGCTGTGGCGACCCCAGATTAATAAAGGGACTAAGCTGAAAAGAAAATGAATGAATGAATATCACTTTTTAATAATGTTTTTTAAAAGCCAAAATCAGGCTTAACATTAGAGTTCCGAGAATGTTTTTAATATTTAAATATATTATAATATGTACAGAAATGCACATTAACACTTTTAAAAATGTACAATACAGAATATGTTTCACAGATATATGCTGTAGTTAATATTAAACCTTTGGACAATGTTTTTAACTTAAAATCAGGCTTGACATATGAGTATTTTTGCAATTTAAATATTTAAATAAATTATAATGTGTAAAGAAATTGACATTAATCTTTTTAATTGCTTACAATGGAATATACACTCACCGGCCACTTTATTAGGTACACCTGACTAGTACCGGGTTGAACCCGCTTTTCCCCTTCAGAACTGCTTTAATCCTTCATGGCATCGATTCAACAAGATACAGGAAATATTCCTCAGAGATTTTGCTCCATATTGACATGATAGCATCACGCAGTTGCTGCAGATTTGTCGGCTGCACATCCATGATGCCAATCTCCCTTTCCAGCACATCCCAAAGGTGCTCTATTGGATTGAGATCTGCTGACTGTGGAGGCCATTTGAGTACAGTGAACTCATTGTCATGTTCAAGAAACCAGTCTGAGATGATTGGCGCTTTATGACATGGTGCGTTATCCTGCTGGAAGTAGCCATCAGAAGATGGAGACACTGTGGTGATAAAGGGATGGACATGGTCAGCAACAATACTCAGGTAGGCTGTGGTGTTGACACGATGCTCAATTGGTACTAATGGACCCAAAGTGTGCCAAGAAAATCTCCCCCACACCTTTACACCACCACCACCAGCCTGAACCGTTGATACAAGGCAGGATGGATCCATGCTTTCATGTTGTTGAGGCCAAATTGTGACCCGACCATCCGAATGTGGCAGCAGAAATGGAGACTCATCAGACCAGGCAACGTTTCTCCAATCTTCTGTTGTCCAGTTTTGGTGAGCCTGTGTGAATTGTAGCCTCAGTTTCCTGTTCTTAGCTGACAGGAGTGGCACCCGGTGTGGTCTTCTGCTGCTGTAGCCCATCTGCCTCAAGGTTGGACGTGTTGTGTGTTCAGAGATGCTCTTCTGCAGACCTCGGTTGTAACGAGTGCTTATTTAAGTTACTGTTGCCTTTCTATCAGCTGGAACCAGTCTGGCCATTCTCCTTTGACCTCTGGCATCAACAAGGCATTTGCGCCCAAAGAAACTGCCGCTCACTGGATATTTCCTCTTGTTCGGACCATTCTCTGTAAACCCTAGAGATGGTTGTGCGTGAAAATCCCAGTAGATCAGCAGTTTCTGAAATACTCAGACCAGCCCGTCTGGCACCAACAACCATGCCACGTTCAATGTCACTTAAATCACCTTTCTTCCCCATTCTGATGCTCGCTTTGAACTGCAGCAGATCGTCTTGACCATGTCTACATGCCTAAAAGCATTGAGTTGCTGCCATTAGAAATTTGCATTAACGAGCAGTTGGACAGGTGTACCTAATAAAGTGGCCGGTGAGTGCATTTCATAAATGTATGCAACATTTAATATTAAACTCTTGAACAATGTTTTTACCTTTAATCAAGCTTAGCATAATAGTATTTTTCCTGAGCTATATTCCTACAATACAGAATATATCTAACTGATATGCACAGGTATTTGTAAACAGTCTGTTGCTAATAACAAGCTAAAGTGCTGAAGATGCTAGCTATGTTTGCTAATGTTTTACTGCACGTTTACTTGTCGAGTTAGCCTAGACCGGCCCTGGGGTTTGTTTAGCATGGAAGTGTCGAGCAGACCTTCCTGTTCATACTGAGGTCGGTTGAGCAGACAGCTGCTAAACAACTGCTGGGTCAAATTAAACGCTGCTAAACTTAGATTAGCAATCACAACAGCTGCTTCATTAATGCTTAATGAGTGAAAACTGAGGCTGCAGATGTCTTCAGATATATAAGCTACTTGTAAAGTCAAAAACTTGTAATATTATGGACAAGTCCTCGCGATTTAAAGCATTTAGAAGCAGTTTTGACAGAAGTGTGTGTAGTATAGTGTGTCTAAAGTCATATTGGAGTGACAGAAACACAACATGTAGGAGTGTGGTTTCCCACCGAAATGATTGACAGGTGCATATTAACATGTCCACAAGACAGGATTTGCAAAGAAATTACAAGAAGGATTAAAATATCCCAGTATCAACATCATCTTTTGCATTATTATCACACAGTACCATGGTAATGCTGTGTTTATCATATGCCATAAACACCATGGTATTTGAATATGGAAATCACAAAGAACCATAACACTGCTCCTGAATTTTTCTCATTAAATTATATAAATGTGTGTGAAATGTTATGTCAATTGAAATATTATTGTGTAATGGTAATAATTCAGTGAATAAAACAAGGTAATTTGTTGTTAGTGAAGCAGAGATTGAAAAAATGATCAATGAGTTATGACAGCATGTTTTTATACTAATTATATTAAAGCAAATTAATCATGTTTCTAAGGTCTATAATTTATTATGATTATTTTTTATTTATTTATCTATTGAAGGCATCCATTGATTTTTACAGTAAATTTGGATCATGCTTAGTAATTTATAGTAAATACTCTAGTCTAGTGTTTTTGAACCATACCGTAGAAAAGCACTTAAATGTATCTGTTGTGGTGGGTTTTATAGTTGCTATGGTAACACAACAACTGTGGTAATTTATTCATTGTGGTAATTCTACAGTTGCTATGGTAACACAACCACTGTTGTAATTTATTCATTGTGGTAATTCTATAGTTGCTATGGTAACACAACAACTGTGGTAATTGATTCATTGTGCTAATTTTAGAGTTGCTATAGAAACACAACAACTATTGTAATTGATTAAATGTGGTAATTCTATAGTTGCTATAGTAATTGACCTGCTGTGGCGATTCTATAATTGCTATGGTAACACAACAACTATAGTAACTGATTCATTGTGGTCATTCTATAGTTGCTATGGTAACACAACAACTATAGTAATTGATTCATTGTGGTAATTCTATAGTTGCTATGGTAACACAACAACTATAGTAATTGATTCATTGTGGTAATTCTATAGTTGCAATGGTAACACAACAACTATGGTATTTGATGATAAATTGTGGTAATTCTATAGTTGCTATAGTAACACAACAACTATTGTAATTGATTTGTTGTGGTAATTCTATAGTTGCTATGCTAACACAACAACTATGGTAATTGATTCATTGTGTTAATTCTATAGTTGATACAGTAACACAACTATGGGTACTGATTCATTGTGGTAATTCTATAGTTGCTACGGTAACACAACAACTGTGGTAATTCATCTGTTGGGCTAATTCTATAGTTCCTATGGTAACGCAATAGTAATATCAACAAATGACTCAATACTGTAGTTTTCTCTTAAGTTGATTTAAAGTATACTACTGTGCTGCGGAATAAAGTAAAGGGGGGGGGGGGGGGGGGGGTGAGATAGCGGGAGTAGAATGGCGGAGGGGTGTCGTGGACGAAAGTAAAGAGCAGGGGGGATTTGTCGCGGACTAAAGTGAAGAGGGTTGGGGAGTTGCGGAAGAAAGTTAAAGTGGACAGCGGAGGAGAGCAGTTGAGGAGGGGGATCAGTAAAATGAGGATCCGGATCCAGCGTGTTCCGGCACAAATTAAGCCTTGATGGTAACACAACAACTATGGTAATTGATTCATTGTGGTAATTCTATAGTTGCTATGGTAACACAACAACTATGGTAATTGATTCATTGTGGTAATTTTAGAGTTGCTATAGAAACACAACAACTATTGTAATTGATTAAATGTGGTAATTCTATAGTTGCTATGGTAACACAGCAACTATAGTAATTGACCTGCTGTGGCGATTCTATAATTGCTATGGTAACACAACAACTATAGTAACTGATTCATTGTGGTCATTCTATAGTTGCTATGGTAACACAACAACTATAGTAATTGATTCATTGTGGTAATTCTATAGTTGCTATGGTAACACAACAACTATAGTAATTGATTCATTGTGGTAATTCTATAGTTGCAATGGTAACACAACAACTATGGTATTTGATTAATTGGGGTAATTCTGTAGTTGCTTTAGTAACACAACAACTATTGTAATTGATTTGTTGTGGTAATTCTATAGTTGCTATGCTGACATAGCAACTATTGTAATTGACCTGCTGTGGCGATTCTATAGTTGCTATGGTAACACAACAACTATGGTAATTGATTCATTGTGTTAAATCTATAGTTGATACAGTAACACAACTAAGGGTACTGATTCATTGTGGTAATTCTATAGTTGCTACGGTAACACAACAACTGTGGTAATTCATCTGTTGGGCTAATTCTATAGTTGCTATGGTAACGCAATAGTAGTATCAACAAATGACTCAATACTGTAGTTTTCTCTTAAGTTGATTTAAAGTATATTACTGTGCGGCGGAATAAAGTAAAGGGGGGGGGGGGGTGAGATGGCGGGAGTAGGATGGCTGAGGGGTGTCGCGGAAGAAAGTAAAGAGCAGGGGGGATTTGTCGCGGACTAAAGTGAAGAGGGTTGGAGAGTTGCGGAAGAAAGTGAAAGTGGACAGCGGAGGAGAGCGGTTGAGGAGGGGGATCAGTAAAATGAGGATCCGGATCTGGCGTGTTCTGGCACAAATTAAGCCCTGATGGTAACACAATAACTATGGTAATTGATTCATTGTGGTAATTCTATAGTTGCTTTGGTAACACAACAACTATGGTAATTGATCCTTTGTAGTGATTCTATAGTTGCTATGGTAACACAACAACTATGGTAATTGATCCTTTGTAGTGATTCTATAGTTGCTATGGTAACACAACAACTATGGTAATTGATCCTTTGTAGTGATTCTATAGTTGCTATGGTAACACAACAACTAGGGTAATTGATTGATTTAGGTAATTCTATAGTTGCTACGGTAACACAACAACTATGGTAATTGATTCATTGTGGTAATTTTATAGTTGCAGCGGTAAGACAACAACTATAGTAATTGATCCGTTGGGGTAATTCTATAGTTGCTATGGTAATGCAATAGTAGCATCAACACATGACTCAATACTGTAGTTTTCTTTTAAGTTGTTTTAATGTACACTATTGTAGTATATTTAAAAACTATTGTGTCGTGGTTATTGTAAAGTTGCTATGGTAACACAACAACTATTGTAATTGATTTATTGTGGTAGTTCTATAGTTGTTACGGTAACACAACAATTATAGTAATTGACCTGCTATAGTTGCTATAAAAACACAATAATAATATCAACAAATGACTGAATACTGTAGTTTTCGACAACTGTAGGGTATATTTTACTACAAGAGTATACTACGGTATTTATTACAGTTAATACCACAGTATCCTGGTGTATACATTAACAAAGAATTGAAAGTACTGTAATATATCCAGTGCAATACACCATTTACTATAACTTGCTTGATATATATTTTTAAATGTGAGTATATATCAAATATGATGCATTTTTTTCATAATACTTTAAAATCTGTGAATAAGTGCAACACAAATGAATATTTTGATTTGCCTTGCAGGAATGATGGAGCGTGCATTTCAGTGGATTTCTCCGCAGAAGGATTTCTTGCACTTTTCTTTATAATATCTCTCAGTCAACACATACTGTACTAGTAATATTTATCATCAGTCTGTGGATGAGCAGGATCTATAAAGGCTGCTCTCAGGCCAGTATTTGTGTCTGCATGTGTGGTTTCGACTTAGACTTCAGTCATGGAGTCCAGCATGGGGTATATCATGGATCAGATCACGCAGAAAGAGGTCGGACGTCGTTTTCAATTCGCTCCAGAAATCATAAGCTATATTCTGGACAGACAGAAGTCACATGACCTGGAAGTGGACCAGAGCATGCTGGAGCGGATGGTGGACAGTCTGGCTACCTCATGGATCAATGCAAGCAATTTCAAGGTGAGAGAGTTCATGAGGAACACTAATGTGAGGAATGTGAATTTATTGACTGTTGTTTTCTAAGCAATATTTTGCATTCTTGATTGTTTATTTAATGCATATTGTGGTGATTCTATAGTTGCTATGGTAGCTAAACAACTATAATAATTTATCTGCTGTGGCAATTCTATAGTTGCTATGGTAACAACAATTTAGTGAGTTATCTGTAGTGGTGATTCTATCATTGCTATGGTAACTAAACAACTAGTAATCTGTTGTAGTGATTCTATAGTTGCTATGGTAACAGAACAACTTAGTGATGGTTGTAATGGTTGTAGTGATGGTCTGTAATGGTTAATGATTCTATAGTTGCTACGGTAACTAAACAACCATAGTAATTTATTTGTTGTTGTGATTCTATAGTTGCTACGGTAACTAAACAACTATAGTAATTTATTTGTTGTGGTGATTCTATAGTTGCTATGGTAACAGAAAAACTTAGTGATTTATCTGTTGTAGTGATGCTATAGTTGCTATGGTAACAGAAATACTTAGTGATTTATCTGTTGTAGTGATGCTATAGTTGCTATGGTAACAGAAAAACTTAGTGTTTTATCTGTTGTAGTGATGCTATAGTTGCTATGGTAACACAACAACTTAGTGATTTATCGGTAGTGTTGATTCTATATTTGCTATGGTAACAGAACAACTGTAGCAATTTATCTGTTGTGGTGATTCTATAGTTGCTATGGTAACTGAACGATTATAGTAATTTGTCTGTATTAGTGATTTTACAGTTGCTATGGTAACAGAACAATTATGGTAATTTATCTGTATTAGTGATTCTATAGTTGCTACGGTAACTAAACAACTATAGTAATTGATTTGTTGTGGTGATTCTATAGTTGCTATGGTAACAGAAATTCTTAGTGATTTATCTGTTGTAGTGATGCTATAGTTGCTATGGTAACAGATAAACTTAGTGTTTTATCTGTTGTAGTGATGCTATAGTTGCTATGGTAACACCACAACTTAGTGATTTATTGGTAGTGTTGAATCTATATTTGCTATGGTAACAGAACAACTGTAGCAATTTATCTGTTGTAGTGATTCTATAGTTGCTATGGTAACTGAACGATTATAGTAATTTTTCTGTATTAGTGATTTTACAGTTGCTATGGTAACAGAACAATTATGGTAATTTATCTGTATTAGTGATTCTATAGTTGCTACGGTAACTAAACAACTATAGTAATTGATTTGTTGTGGTGATTCTATAGTTGCTATGGTAACAGAACAACTTAGTGATTTATCTGTAGTGGTGATTCTATAGTTGCTATGGTAACTGAACGATTATAGTAATTTGTCTGTATTAGTGATTTTACAGTTGCTATGGTAACAGAACAATTATGGTAATTTATCTGTTGTAGTGATTCTAAGTTGCTATGGTAACTTTGGGATTTATCTGTAGTGGTGATTCTATAGTTGCTACTGTAACTAAATAATTATAGTAATCTGTTTTAGTGATTTTATAGTTGCTATGGTAACACAACAACTTAGTAATTTATCTGTGGTGGTGATTCTATAGTTGCTATGGTAATTTAGGGATTTATCTGTATTGGTGATTCTATAGTTGCTATGGTAACGCAACAACTAAAGTAATTGATCCGTTGGAATAATTCTATAGTTGCTATGGTAACGCAATAGTAATATCAACAAATGACTCAATACTGTAGTTTTCTCTTAAGTTTTACAGTATGCTATTGTAGTATATTTTAAAACTATTGTGTTGTATAAATACTGTCTTGATTCTATAGTTGCTACGGTAACACAACAGCTATAGTAATTGATTTGTTGTGGTGATTCTATAGTTGCTATGGTAACGCAATAGTAACAACAGCTGTAGTTTTCTACAATGATTGGAAGTATCACAGTCAGTACACCACAGTTTACTGTAGTAAAGTATGCTACAGTATTTATTTTCGTTAATACTACAGTATGCTGGAGCCTTCATTAACGAAAAGTTGTAAAAACTGTAATATATGCAGTATAATACATTTTACTACAACATGGTTTAAAAACAGCATTGTATTTACTATAAATTTACTATAATATTTTTCATGTGGGTTGTATTACTGAAATTTTACATGTCAGAAACCTGTAAAACGTATCTATAATGTCTTCATATACTGTACCTGGCTCCTATTTCATTTATTACGATGGTTTTGTTTTGTCGGCTCATCTGCAGTCCTGTGATCAATATTTATTATCCTTCAGTTCAGTGTTTTTCCTCCTTCAGATCAGTGTTTTCTGTCTGGCAGGATGATGTCTCTTCATGGTTTTCTGTGTGCTGCATTGATCCATCAAATATTCAGTGTTTTCTTTGAGGATTGATGTTTTAATTGTTAATAAGTTTAGTCAAAAACTTTATTAAACATCATCCTACTAAAAATCACAAACAAACAGATAGTTTTAATAAAAATATATATTATTTATAAAAATATATTAATAAAATGTATTCATTTTCCTTTGGCTTAGTCCCTTTATTCATCAGGGGTCGCCACAGTAGAATGAACCACCAACTATTCCAGCATATGTTTTACACAGTGAATGCCCTTCAAGCTGCAACCCAGTAATGGGAAACAACCATACACTCTCATTCACACACACACTCATACACCACGGCCAATTTAGTTAATCAATTCCCCTATAGCGCATGTGTTTGGACTAGGTATGGGCCGGTATAAGATTCTGACGGTATGATAACCTTGGATAAAAATATTACGGTATCACAGTATTGTGATTACTGCTCCAAAATATGTTCTTTTTAAATGTCTCGATTAAAAAAACAACAACTTTATTCCCTATTGAACACGATATATTTTTTTTTTAAAGAAACATTTAAAATATTTTGGACCTTTTGATGTAGAGGTTCCTTTTCTGAAGGAGATACTGCTGCCCTAAAAGATTCAAATAGTTGTAAAAAACGTTAAAAAAACGTTTATAACAGAAAACTTAGGTGGATTTAAAACCTTGACTTTTACAAACTGCGGTAAACCTTGAAACCGGTTATCGTCCCATGCCTAGTTTCGACTGTGGGGGAAACCGGAGCACCCGGAGGAAACCCACGCCAACACGGGGAGAACATGCAGACTCCACACAGAAACACCAACTGACCCAGCTGGGACTCGAATTCAATTCAATTCACCTTTTACAATTTACAATGTAGATTGTGTCAAAGCAGCTTCACATAGAAGACTATAGTGAATGTAAACAGTGTCAGTTCAGTTTTCAGAGATTAAGTTCAGTTCAGTTTAGCTCAGTTCAGTGTGGCTTAATAATCACTACTGAGAGTCCAAACACTGAAGAGCAAATCCATCGATGCGCAGCTCTACAGATCCCGAACCATGCAAGCCAGTGGCGACAGCGGCGAGGAAAAAACTTCACCAATTGGCGAAAGTGAAGAATTCAAAAAACCTGGAGAGAAACCAGGATCAGTTGGGCACGACCATTTCCCCTATGGCCAAACGTCTGGAGAACGCTGGACCTCAACGAAGACTCGTCTGTCCCTGGAGCGTCACAGGACTCAGTCTCATGCTCTCCACTCCTCCATGACCACCACAGCAGCTGCTCAGGATACAGCCTGGTCCAGGATTATTAAACCCTGGGATCATCTCGTTGCTTATCTTGGATCGCATCAGTGGTGCTGCATAGTCTGAGGGCCTCAGGATGAGTACCCCCAGGTGGAAATAGAGAATAAAGAGAATAATTAGCAGAGCTGCTGTTCATAGAGTATATAAACCAGATGCAAAAAATCCTGCGTGGGGCACACTCATGCGTCATACCGCTATGTACTGCACTGAGTGTATGCTTTGCTAAAAAGATAGGTCTTTAATCTAGTTTTGAAGAGTGAGAGTGTGTCTGAGCCTCGGACATTATCAGGAAGGCTATTCCAGAGTTTAGGGGCCATAAATGAGAAGGCTCGACCTCCTTTACTCGACTTTGCTATTCTAGGTACTACCAGAAGCCCTGAGTTTTGAGATCGTAAAGAGCGGGTTGGGTTGTAGCGAGACAGGAGGTTGGTTAGATAAACAGGAGCTCGATTATTTAAAGCTTTATAGGTAAGGAGTAATATTTTATATTCAATACGAAACTTAACAGGCAGCCAGTGTAAGGAGGATAAAATTGGGGTGATATGATCATATTTTCTAGATCTGGTAAGAACTCTGGCAGCTGCATTTTGCACTAGCTGACGTTTGTTAATAGAGGATGCTGGGCAACCAGCAAACAGAGCATTACAGTAGTCCAGCCTAGAAGTCATGAAAGCATGAACTAGCTATTCTGCATCTGATATGGATAGCATACTTCATAACTTTGCAATATTTCTCAGTTGAATAAAGGCAGTTTTTGTGACATGGGATATATGATTTTTGAAAGTTAAACTGCTGTCTAATATGACACCCAGATCTTTTATAGTAGAGCTAACGCTAACTTTGTATCCCCCTTCGAACCAGTGACCTTCTTGCTGTGAGGCAACAGTGCTAACCACTGAGCCACCGTGCTGCCTATTAATAAAATTAGATTTTTTTTTTTATTATATATAATATTATTAATAAAAAAGCATTATTTTATTAATAAATTTCATTTCAAAATGATCAGGATTCAAGTGATTTAATGCTAAAAAATGTATTTATCCTTTAGTAAATCTGTACAATTACAATAATACACAAAAATAGACCATTTCACACTATTCAATATAAAAAAAGACCCCAGTGACAGACGAGTCTCCCCATTGATGCTGAAGGCTCAGCCTGAACACCCGCCGGTGACCTACTCACACCTGCAGCTTCTCCATGATGGACGTCCAGCGCTCTCCAGCCTCCGGCGCCTAGACTGCAGCTCTGCACAAGAAGTCTGGCCAGAGGAGAAATGGTTGTGTCCAGCTGAGCCTGGTTTCTCTCCAGGTTGTTTTTCCCCTTCACTTTGGTCAATCGGTGAAGTTTGTTCCTCCACTGTCGCCATTGGCTTGCTTGGTTTGGGACTTGTGGAGCTGCGCATGGATGGATTTGCTCTTCAGTGTTTGGACTCTCAGCAGTGAATATTAAACCACACTGAACTGAACTTCAACTCTGAACACTGGACTGACACAGATTCAGTTTGCTAGAACGTCTGTGTTCAGCTGCTGCGACAATCTACAGTGTAAAAGCGCTGGAGAAATTGTCCAGCTTTTTCATAGTTGCAGTTCAACATTGTCCTGCTTCTTTTGGTTGTCGAGATTTCAGGATCCCCATTCATTTAGATAGGACTTTAGGATTTTGGTCTTGAATGAACTAACTGGGGTCTTTACAAATATGGCCGCCGAGTGAAGCGATTTGCTTGAAGGGAGTCTGATGCGGATCAATAATTGACCTTCTCCACATCTCCTCCAGCAATACACACATCTGACTGGAGCATTAGATAACATCAGCCACTGAGAGCTGCTTTAATACTCTCCAGCTGAATCATCACTCACTGCTCCTGCAGAGACTCTACAACCCCCCCCAACGCCCCCCCCCCCCCCCACACACACACACACGTACACACACACACACAAGCACACACGCACACACACACACACACACACGCAAACACACACACACAGTATACATGTTCAGATTGGTTATGTTCTTCTAGAAGCATCAGTGTGTGTGTTTAATGACAGCTGTAATGATGTTTCTACTGTACTGACTGTATACATGTTCAGACTGTATATCAGTGTGTGTGTGGGTGAGAGAGAGAGAGAGAGAGAGAGAGAGAGAGAGAGAGAGAGAGAGAGGGAGAGAGAGAGAGAAAGAGAGATAGTAGTGTCTATTCTTCCAGAAGCATCTGTGTGTGTGTGTGTGTGTGTGTGTGTGTGTGTGTGTGTGTGTTCTCCTCACCTCTGGACTTTTCTCCGAATGTGTGTGTGTGTGTGTGTGTGTGTGTGTGTGTGTGTGTGTGTCGTGTGTCGTGTGTGTGTCGCGAGAGTCTTCTCAGCCAATCACAGCGCTGCTCGTCCTGCATCTGTCCTGGATCTCCTCTGATCAGCCCACTGCTGTAATGAGGACAGACTCTTATTTTACCACACGCACACACACACACGCACGCAATAAACACACAGATCTGGAATCAGCACACTTCTGCTTCATGCTAACCTATATAGAGCTTACACATGCACACACAGATCCACAGGGTTTATTAGAAGAAATTAATTCAAATCAGAGAACATGAACAAATTTGCATAATATTTACATATTCTGTAACGTTTTGTCTATATCTATCTATCTATCTATCTATCTATCTATCTATCTATCTATCTATCTATCCATCCATCCATCCATCCATCCATCCATCCATCCATCCATCCATCCATCCATCCATCCATCCATCCATCCATCCATCCATCCATCCATCCATCCATCCATCCATCCATCCATCCATCCATCCATCCATCCATCCATCCATCCATCCATCCATCCATCCATCCGTCCGTCCATCCATCCATCCGTCCATCCATCCGTCCATCCATCCGTCCATCCATCCATCCGTCCATCCGTCCATCCATCTCTCTGTCCGTCCGTCCGTCCGTCCGTCTATCCATCTGTTTATCTATCCATCTATCTGTTTATCCATCCCTTCATCCATCCGTGTGCATATGTATTACAGTTTTTCTCAGTGACTTTGGTGCATTTCTCACAACACTATTTACATTTGCACAACAGTTAATGCATTTCTTAAAACAATTAGTACAAACTTCAAAACCTTGCTGATTATCTGCAAAAGCATGTCACTTGCTCAAAATGGAGAGCTCATTCCTCATAAGCAAGTATTGATGTCAATGAAAGTGTCAATGTTATCAAAATGAAAAGTCCTGACACCATTGTTTATGAACAAGATAGTCAGATGGCTTTGTCATGTTTTCATTAGGACACTTTACTTTGTACATTTTTTCCAATGCAATAGTCAGATTTTGGTGACACGTCCTGAAAATGCTCCAGACAGCACTATATACTATTAGCACAGCCATTTGAAAACAGTAAAGTTAGACATCACTGCATTTAGTGAGGTATCTGAGTACAAGACACTGAATATGTGTTTCACATGGTTACTGCATTTGCTCTTTACAATTCTGATTTATTCACAGCATTGTGCAAAAGAAAAAATACACCCTTATTCACAACAAACATAAACTCCCTTTGGGTAGAGCTGAGCACAACTGTAGACAATACTGCAGTACATATTGGAACTGAACCTACAACATGCACAGGTCTGTAAATCATTCATCAAATTGTTCAATTTAGGAGACATTTTCAGAAAAAAAGATAAAAAAAATTAAAGAAAATTAGCTAGACAGATTTTGACCACTAGTTCAACATTTGTGTATGTAATGACTCCAGTAATGACATGAGGACTATTAGTTTTATATGGAATGACTATTCAGCATCCACAAGTTTAGTTTATTTTGACTGACATAACATAAGCAAATGATAATGTTACAAACAGCAGAGAGTTGAATGAAAGCAACTGATGCATGTCCAAAAGCATTTGCAATTTGTTGGAAGGAATGAGAAACTGCTACTATGATGTGCACAAATGACTAATTGTTTAGAGAAATGCATTAACTGTTGTGCAAATGTAAATAGTGTTGTGAGAAATGCACCAAAGCCACTGAGAAAAACTGTAATAGTATTTTTAGTACAGATATTTATAATTATACTTAAATTATTAGATATTTTTATATTTTAATCCATAACCTTAGTCATAAAAATTAGAAGTAATTATAATAAAATGTCATCCATAATGTTATTTAATAACTGTTAAATGTTCTTTAACTTTTTGTCTATATATATTTTTTATCATATATATAATATATTTATTATATATAATTTTACATTTTTTAAACCATAAACTTAGTTAAAAATATTGGAATAAGTTTAAGTTTATGCAATAAGTTGCAAATAAATAAATATGAAAGATTTTTCTGTACAGATTGATATCTGTCTTGCTAACTAATAAATAATACCCTTGTTTTAAATAAATTTTGTATCATTTATAAATTATGAAGTTTAATATAAATCTCAAAAAAGCTATAAAATTCTATCATAATTTATTTTACGTTTCACACTCTTCTATCAACGTCTGCATGCATGTAAATTTCCCATTATATACATGCATGCTGCGTTATTCAGCAGTCCTCTAGAGGGCGCCCTTCGCTCTTACTTTGCGCTTGTTGTTACAGGAACATATATTTGGGTTCCAAAAATTGCACCATAGCCTGAACCATAACAGCTCAGGTGATGCGGATTGTGTTGGTCAGGTGTTAGCAGGGATGCTCTCAGTTAACCTTCATTGAACAGCCCAAACCACCCCCAGACAAGGAAGGTTGAATTCCTATAGCGCAGCCAATGGCTTCCTACATTCCTGCTGCTCTTCACAGAGACGGTGACCGAGATAATTTAAAAATATCACTGTTTATGCATTTTACCATGTTTTTCTGATTCTCCATATGTTTAAGGACACTATTCAGTGAGAATTTAGCAGAAATTAATGTTCATTTTAATGATATTTAACGTTAAAGGCAGTTTAGTGGAGATTACCCAGAATGCTTTGCGGCTTGGATTTGCATACAGAGGCTGAGGGATGAAATAGCGGGTTTTCAGCACTTTTAAGCTTTAAATGTGACATAAAATGCGAGATTTTGGTGTTTTTATTTTAAGATCTTATTCATATGTGATTTTGATGAGCTTCTGTGTGTGTGTGTGTGTGTTTTAAAGGTGGCGCTGCTGGGAATGGAGATTGTGTCTGCTTTAGTGAGCAGACTACAGGAGCACTTTAAAACACACATAGAAACAGGTGACGTCTTTAAAATGCTGTTTATTTTTGGGAATATTTTTAAATATATATAGTTAATATATTTTATTTTTAAATAATTGGATTTATTATTGTATTATTTATCATTAGTTATAATTTTTTTTGCAAACTATTTATAGTTTGAATTGGCTTTTATTGTAGCTAAAGTATTAATAATTTTGTTTTATTTTTCTTTCTTTTAGATATGATTGTATAGTTTGTGTTACATGTAAATTTTATTTAAATTGCATAAAAATTCAAGTAAACCAAAATTAAATTGAAGTATCTGATATTTGAAATAAATGTTGATGTTTTAAATTATATTTCACTTAATGTTTATTCATTTTAAACATTTCTTAATTAGTTTAATGTAGTTTTTTTTATTTCATATTTATTTTATTAATAAAACATATTTGTTTTTCAATTTGAATGACCATTTCTTGTAATATTTTGTTTTTACATGTTTTTTATTTATATTAATATTTATTTATGTTTCTAATTTGTATAATAATATATGATATAAATAAAATATAATAATAATAATAATAATAATAATATAATATAATATAAATGTTCATTATTTATTTAAAATAGACATTGCATATATTTAAATTACTATATATATATATAGTTAGGTTGGGTCAGTTGGCGTTTCTGTGTGGAGTTTGCATGTTCTCCCCATGTTCGTGTGGGTTTCCTCCGGGTGCTCCGGTTTCCCCCACAGTCCAAAGACATGCGGTACAGGTGAATTGGGTAGGCTAAATTGTCCGTAGTGTATGAGTGTGAATGGGTGTGTATGGATGTTTCCCAGAGATGGGTTGCAGTTGGAAGGGCATCTGCTGTGTAAAACGTATGCTGGATAAGTTGGCGGTTCATTCCGCTGTGGCGACCCCGGATTAATAAAGAGACTAAGCCGAAAAGAAAATGAATGAATGAATGAATATATAGTTAATATTTTTTTATATTTAAATAATTGAATTTATTATTATATTATGTATTATTATTTATTATTTTATTATTATTAGTTTTTTTTTCCAAATTAATTATAGTTTGAATTGGCTTTTTTTGTAGCTAAACTATTAATAATTTTGTTTTATTTTTCTTTCTTTTAGATATGATTGCATAGTTTGTATTACATGTTAATTTTATTTAAATTGCATAAAAATTGAAGTAAACCAAAATTAAATTGAAGTCTGATATTTGAAATAAATGTTGATGTTTTAAATTATATTTCACTTAATGTTTATTCATTTTAAACTTTTATTAATTAGTTTAATGTAGTTTTTTTTAATTAAACATTTATTTTAGTAATAAAACATGTGTTTTTCAATTTGAATGACCATTTTTTGTAATATTTTGCATTTACATGTTTTTTATTCATATTAATATTTATTTGTTTCTAATTTGTATAATTATGATATAAATAAAATATAATAATAATATAATATAATATAATATAATATAATATAATATAATATAATATAATATAATATAATATAATATAATATAATATAAATGGTCATTATATATTTAAAATATAGACATTGCATATATTTAAATTACTATATATATATAGTTTCTGTGTGGAGTTTGCATGTTCTCCCCGTGTTAATTATTAATTAATTTAATTTAGTTTTTTTTTTTATTAAACATTTATTTTAGTGAAAAAACATGTGAATTTCAGTTTGAATGACTATTTCTTGTAATATTTTGTATTTACATGTTTTTTATTTATATTAATATCTATTTATGCTTCTAATTTGTATAAATATATTTTATATAAATAAATATAAATGTAATAATATAATATAATATAATATAATATAATATAATATAATATAATATAATATAATATAATATAATATAATATAATATAATATAATATAATATAAATGTTTATAATTTATTTAAAATACACATTGCATATATTTAAATTACCATGTATACAACATTTTAAATAATTTTGTTTTCATAAGTTTGGTTAATCACATATTTTTAAGTAGCTGCTTTCCATTTATTGAATTTACACATTTATTGTGAAGTTTTATGTGTTGTAAATATTTGCATTTGCAATTTCATGTGTTTGTTGTATCTTAGAGCAACACACAATGTAATATTGTCAGTAATTATTGTGTCGTTTATGTTTTTCTCAGTTCTGCCCAGTTTAATGGATCGTTTAGGCGATTCTAAAGAGCAGGTTCGAGATCAGGCGCAGTCGCTTCTGCTGAAAATGATGGACCAAGCAGCAAATCCACAGGTCAAACACTGTCCATCTCTAAAATAAAATATATTTAATCTTTGCATAATACTAATAAATGTATTTCATTTGCAGTTTGTGTGGGACCGAATGCTGTCCGGCTTCAGGCATAAAAACAGCAGGACCAGAGAAGCTGTTTGCTTTTGCCTTATTTCCACTCTTAATGTGTACGTAACACTCAGCTGGATTGCTGATCAATTGTAATTAG
This sequence comes from Danio kyathit, assembly GCA_903798195.1. NCBI lineage: Eukaryota > Metazoa > Chordata > Actinopteri > Cypriniformes > Danionidae > Danio > Danio kyathit. The sequence continues at coordinate 53,870,888 of LR812529.1, read as the reverse complement.
TTACTAATTACAAATTACATGACAAAATTTTTTGTCAGTACTCAGTATTGTAATCTCTTAGATTTATGGTAATGTAATCTGACTGCTTTTGGATTACATTTAGATTACTTTTGTAGATTCATTTTAGATTACTTTTGTGCTAAGCTTTATTTGCTGTCACGTGTCAAATAGATTGTAGATTACTTTAAGATTAACTTTAGATTACTTTTGTGCTAACCCTTATTTGCCGTCACATGTCAAATAGATTATAGATTACTTTTAGATTACATTTAAATTACTTTTGTGCTAAGCTTTATTTAACGTCACATATCAAATTGATTGTAGATTACTTTTAGATTACATTTAGATTACTTTTGTGCTTAGCTTCATTTGATGTCACATATAAAATAGATTGATTACTTTTAGATTACATTTAGATTACTTTTGTGCTAAGCTTTATTTAACGTCACATATCAAATAGATTGTAGATTACTTTTAGATTACATTTAGATTACTTTTGTGCTAAGCTTTATTTAACGTCACATATCAAATAGATTGTAGATTACTTTTAGATTACATTTAGATTACTTTTGTGCTAAGCTTTATTTAACGTCACATATCAAATTGATTGTAGATTACTTTTAGATTACATTTAGATTACTTTTGTGCTAAGCTTTATTTAACGACACATATCAAATAGATTGTAGATTACTTTTAGATTACATTTAGATTCCTTTTGTGCTAAGCTTTATTTAACGTTACATATCAAATAGATTGTTGATTGCTTTTAGATTACATTTAGATTACTTTTGTGCTAAGCTTTATTTAATGTCACATATCAAATAGATTGTAGATTAATTTTAGATTACATTTAGATTACTTTTGTGCTAAGCTTTATTTAACGTCACATATCAAATAGATTGTAGATTACTTTTAGATTACATTTAGATTACTTTTGTGCTAAGCTTTATTTAACGTCACATATCAAATTGATTGTAGATTACTTTTAGATTACATTTAGATTACTTTTGTGCTAAGCTTTATTTAACGTCACATATCAAATTGATTGTAGATTACTTTTAGATTACATTTAGATTACTTTTGTGCTTAGCTTCATTTGATGTCACATATAAAATAGATTGTAGATTACTTTTAGATTACATTTAGATTACTTTTGTGCTAAGCTTTATTTAACGACACATATCAAATTGATTGTAGATTACTTTTAGATTACATTTAGATTACTTTTGTGCTAGGCTTCATTTGATGTCACATATAAAATAGATTGTAGATTACTTTTAAATTACTTTTGTGCAAACCCTTATTTGACGTCACATATGAAATAGATTTTAGATTACTTTTAGATTGCTTTTGTGCAGTGCTTAATTTGTAAATTGCAAAACAAAACAATATTGAAAAACACGAAATTCACTGCAAAATCATATATTTAATCTAAAAACACTAGTGCATAAATGTTCATTATAAA
>LR812529.1:53856923-53864423 GCA_903798195.1 Danio kyathit | reverse complement strand
TGTGTGTGTGTGTGTTTGTGTGTGTGTTTGTTTATGTGTGTTTGTGTGTGTGTGTGTGTGTGTGTGTTTTGTTTATGTGTGTGTGTGTGTGTGTTTCTGTGTGTGTTTGTTTGTGTGTGTGTGTTTATGTGTGTGTTTTTCTGTGTTTGTTTGTGTGTGTTTGTGTGTATACTGTGTTGTTTGTGTGTGTTTGATTATGTGTGTGTTTCTGTGTGTGTTTGTTTATGTGTGTGTTTGTGTGTATACTGTGTTGTTTATGTGTGTTTGTTTATGTTTGTGTTTATATTGTGTTGTGTTTGTTTTTGTCTTTGATTGTGTGTGTGTGTGTGTGTTTGTTTATGTGCGTGTTTGTGTGTGTATACTGTTTTGTTTGTGTGTGTGTGTTTATGTGTGTGTGTTTGTTTATGTGTGTGTTTGTGTGCGTATACTGTGTTGTTTGTGTGTGTTTATTTATGTGTGTGTTTTTGTGTGTGTTTATTTGTGTGTGTGTGTGTTTGCATACTGTGTTGTGTGTTTGTTTGTATTCCTTTGTTTACATTTGTGTTTGTGTTTGTTTAAGTGTATGTGTGTCTGTGTGTGTAGTGTTTGGGTGTGTGTGTTTGTGTGTGCATGTGTGTGTATACTAGTGTTGGTGTGTGTACTGTTGGTGTGTGTGTACTGTGTTGTGTTTCTATATTTTAGTTTACGTTGAATGGAGGTGGGGCGGCACGGTGGCGTAGTGGGTAGCACGTTCGCCTCATAGCAAGAAGGTCGTTGGTTCGAGCCTCGGCTGGGTCAGTTGGTGTTTCTGTGTGGAGTTTGCATGTTCTCCCCGTGTTGGTGTGGGTTTCCTCCGGGTGCTCCGGTTTCCCCCACAGTCCAAACACATGCGCTATAGGAGAATTGATGAACTAAATTGGCCGTAGTGTATGAGTGTGAATGAGTGTGTATGGGTGTTTCCCAGTGATGGGTTGCAGCTGGAAGGGCATCCGCTGCGTAAAACATATGCTGGATAAGTTGGTGGTTCATTCCACTGTGGTGACCCCAGATTAGTAAAGGGAGTAAGCCGAAAAGAAAATGAATGAATGAATGAATGTAGGTGTGAGCGCACGTGTGTATACTTTGTATGTGAATGTTGTTGTGTAGTGTGTATGCTAGTGTGTTTGTGTGTTTATGTATGCATATGTGTGTACTGTTAGTGTAAGTGTGTGTGTGTGTGTGTGTGTGTGTGTGTGTGTGTTTTGTGTGTATGCATGTGTATAATGCGTGTGTGAAATGTAGTGTGCATGTATAGTGTGGATGCATAATGTGAGTGTGTGTGTGTGTGTGTGTAGCGTGCTTTTATAATGTGTGTGTGTTTGTGTGTATGTGAAGCGTGCTTGTATAATGTGAGTATGTCTGTGTAGTGTAGTGTGCATTTATAATGTGTGTGTGTGTTATAATGTCTATGTGTGTGTGTGTGTGTGTGTGTGTGTGTGTGTGTGTGTGTGTGTGTGTGTGTGTGTGTGTGTGTGTGTGTGTGTGTGTGTGTGTGTGTGTGTGGGACTGTAGGTTTGGTTTGGTCTGGTCTGTGGAATGTGGACGGGCTTCATCTGTTCTAGTTCTTTCTTCTAATCAGCCTTTCTCAGTTTACACACACACACGCACGCACGCACGCACGCACGCACGCACGCACGCACGCACGCCCACACACACACACACACACACACACACACACACACACACACACACACACACACACACACACACACAGGAATAATATCTGCTGTTCTGTTACAGTCTGGGGGCGACACGGTGGCTCAGTGGTTAGCACTGTCGCCTCACAGCAAGAAGGTCGCTGGTTCGAATCCCGGCTGGGTCAGTTGGTGTTTCTGTGTGGAGTTTGCATGTTCTCCCCGTGTTGGTGTGGGTTTCCCCCACAGTCCAAACACATGCGCTATAGGGGAATTGATGAACTAAATTGGCCGTAGTGTATGAGTGTGTGTGAGAATGAGTGTGTATGGGTGTTTCCCCAGTACTGGGTTGCAGCTGGAAGGGCATCCGCTGCGTAAAACATATGCTTGAATAGTTGGCGGTTCATTCCGCTGTGGCGACCCCTGATGAATAAAGGGACTAAGCTGAAGGAACATGAATGAATGAGTGAGTGAATGTGTGCATGATAGTTTGGTAAGATGGTCATATTCTACAGCGTCTCTGTGATTCTGCATGACTTTGCTTGTTTGACTTTCACAGGCCTGTAGGGGTTTTACCTATTTTATGATCCACAAGGTGATTGGACGTCCCAAAAAGTGCTCTGTATTTTCTTTAACTTTTTTTTGGGGTTGCCCATTTATTTTCTATTGCTGTCATCTTTGAACATGCGTTATAAAAATTCACTTTTGTGTGTGTGTGTGTGTGTGTGTGTGTGTGTGTTCAATGTAGCTTTAAAAGTCAACACGTTTTGTGCAACTGAAATTAAGTTTGGTTGTTTATTCTGTATTGGCGACGCAGTGGCGCAGTAGGTAGTGCTGTCGCCTCACAGCAAGAAGGTCGCTGGTTTGAGCCTCAGCTGGGTCAGTTGGCATTTCTGCGTGGAGTTTGCATGTTCTCCCTGCGTTCGCGTGGGTTTCCTCCGGGTGCTTCGAAATCTCCCACAGTCCGAAGACATGCGGTATAGGGGAATTGGGTAAGCTAAATTGTCCATAGTGTATGAGTGTGAATGAGTGTGTGTGGATGTTTCCCAGAGATGGGTTGCAGCTGGAAGGGCATCCGCTGCGTAAAAACATATGCTGGATAAGTTGGTGGTTCATTCCGCTGTGGTGACCCCAGATTAATAAAGGGACTAAGCCGAAAAGAAAATGAATGAATGAATGTTTATTCTGCACAAAGTGATTGATGCTTATGTTTGTTAGTTTTCCCATACACATATTCTTAAATCAAGATTTGAGAAGCAACATTTAAAACATATAAATCCTTGCTTTTTAACAATAATTATTCAAAATTAATTGTGATGTGGTGGCTCAGTGGTCGCCTCACAGCAAGAAGGTCACTGGTTCGAGTCCCGGGTGAGTCAGTGTTTCTGTGTGGAGTTGGCAAACACAGTTCAAACACATGGGCAATGGCGGAATTGTGTGTGTGAATAAGTGTGTATGGGTGTTTCCCAGTACTGGGTTGCAGCTGGAAGGGCATCCGCTGCGTAAAACATATGCTGTAATAGTTGGTGGTTCATTCCACTGTGGTGACCCCAGATAAAAAAGGGTCTAAGCCGTAGGAAAATGAATCACTGGGAAACACCCATACACACTCATTCTCACACACACACACACACACACACACACACACACACACACACACACACACACACACACACACACACACACACACACACACACACACACACACACACTACGGACACTTCAGCTTACCCAATTCCCTTGTAGCGCATGTGTTTGAACTGTGGGGGAAACCGGGGAGAACACGGGGAGAACATGCAAACTCCTCACAGAAACGGCAACTGACCCAGCCGGGACTCGAACTAGAGACCTTCTTGCTGTGAGGCGACAGAAATAATAAAATAGCAAAAATAACAACACAAAATTACACAAAATAACATAACAAAACATAAAAAAATACAGCAGCGTAATATAACAATAACATTAAATAACATAACCTAACATAAAGATAAAACCTCAATTTTTACAAAGAATAAAAGCATGAAAAATCTACTGCAAATAATTCTATTTACACTTCATTATACACATTATTTAAATGTGTTACGCTAAAGCGTTCATATTATTTTACTCCATCAAAGCTCATTAATGCTCAGATTCAAGCATTTTAGTGTGCACTGTTCCTTTAAATGTGAGTGAGGTCAATGGAGAGAGAGTCGCTGCAGATTCTGTGTGTGTGTGTGTGTGTGTGTGTGTGTGTGTGTTCAGTCATAAGACCAGAGAAACACACACACTGTCTTCATCGCTGTAACTCAAGCGTGTGGAGATGACGGCAGGAGACGGTAAGATGTGTTTTATTCAGATCCTCGGCTGCTTCCAGACCAGAGTTTATTTCAGAATCGAGTGTTTGGATTCTGTTCTGCATCTTCTAAGCGTTTCGATTAGCATGTTTATGAGATTTAACATGATTTTTCAGTTGAATGCAGTGTGAATGTCTTGAGTGGTGTGTCTCAGGTGTGTGAAGTACTGATGATCTTCAGCCCAGTCTGTGTTTGGTCAGTGTTCAGATGAGCGTTGTTTTCACCTCTGGAGATTTTCTGATGGCTTAAGTGACTTCATGTTCCTGTTTTCACCTTTAATTTGTGTTTTTTTTATTTTGCATCTCAGACGTGATCTGAAAAATGCTGTTTTTTTATATTTGCGTTTTTATTTCCTATCAATTTTATTTTTATTAATATCGTTATTGGCCCTATAAATGCAATTTTTAATAATATCGATATTATCTGATAATATATCAATATTGGCAAATGAATGTTATTTTAATATTATTGTTGTCACTCTGATAAATGCTATTTATATTATTACTGATATCAGCCGATAAATGCTATTTATATTATTACCGATATCAGCCGATAAATGCTATTTATATTATTACCGATATCAGCTGATAAATGCTATTTATATTACTACTGATATCAGCTGATAAATGCTATTTATATTATTACCGATATCAGCTGATAAATGCTATTTATATTATTACCAATATCAGCCGATAAATGCTATTTATATTATTACCGATATCAGCCGATAAATGCTATTTATATTATTACCGATATCAGCCGATAAATGCTATTTATATTATTACCGATATCAGCTGATAAATGCTATTTATATTATTACCGATATCAGCTGATAAATGCTATTTATATTATTACCGATATCAGCTGATAAATGCTATTTATATTATTACCGATATCAGCTGATAAATGCTATTTATATTATTACCGATATCAGCTGATAAATGCTATTTATATTATTACCGATATCAGCCGATAAATGCTATTTATATTATTACCGATATCAGCCGATAAATGCTATTTATATTATTACCGATATCAGCCGATAAATGCTATTTATATTATTACCGATATCAGCCGATAAATGCTATTTATATTATTACCGATATCAGCTGATAAATGCTATTTATATTATTACCGATATCAGCCGATAAATGCTATTTATATTATTACCGATATCAGCCGATAAATGCTATTTATATTATTACCGATATCAGCTGATAAATGCTATTTATATTATTACCGATATCAGCTGATAAATGCTATTTATATTATTACCGATATCAGCCGATAAATGCTATTTATATTATTACCGATATCAGCCGATAAATGCTATTTATATTATTACTGATATCAGCCGATAAATGCTATTTATATTATTACCGATATCAGCTGATAAATGCTATTTATATTATTACCGATATCAGCTGATAAATGCTATTTATATTATTACCGATATCAGCCGATAAATGCTATTTATATTATTACTGATATCAGCCGATAAATGCTATTTATATTATTACCGATATCAGCTGATAAATGCTATTTATATTATTACCGATATCAGCCGATAAATGCTATTTATATTATTACCGATATCAGCCGATAAATGCTATTTATATTATTACCGATATCAGCCGATAAATGCTATTTATATTATTACTGATATCAGCTGATAAATGCTATTTATATTATTACCGATATCAGCTGATAAATGCTATTTATATTATTACTGATATCAGCTGATAAATGCTATTTATATTATTACCGATATCAGCCGATAAATGCTATTTATATTATTACTGATATCAGCTGATAAATGCTATTTATATTATTACCGATATCAGCTGATAAATGCTATTTATATTATTACTGATATCAGCCGATAAATGCTATTTATATTATTACCGATATCAGCTGATAAATGCTATTTATATTATTACTGATATCAGCTGATAAATGCTATTTATATTATTACCGATATCAGCTGATAAATGCTATTTATATTATTACTGATATCAGCCGATAAATGCTATTTATATTATTACCGATATCAGCTGATAAATGCTATTTATATTATTACCGATATCAGCTGATAAATGCTATTTATATTATTACTGATATCAGCTGATAAATGCTATTTATATTATTACTGATATCAGCTGATAAATGCTATTTATATTATTACCGATATCAGCCGATAAATGCTATTTATATTATTACTGATATCAGCCGATAAATGCTATTTATATTATTACCGATATCAGCTGATAAATGCTATTTATATTATTACCGATATCAGCTGATAAATGCTATTTATATTATTACCGATATCAGACGATAAATGCTATTTATATTATTACCGATATCAGACGATAAATGCTATTTATATTATTACCGATATCAGCCGATAAATGCTATTTATATTATTACCGATATCAGACAATAAATGCTATTTATATTATTACCGATATCAGCTGATAAATGCTATTTATATTATTACCGATATCAGCCGATAAATGCTATTTATATTATTACCGATATCAGCTGATAAATGCTATTTATATTATTACTGATATCAGCCGATAAATGCTATTTATATTATTACTGATATCAGCCGATAAATGCTATTTATATTATTACCGATATCAGCTGATAAATGCTATTTATATTATTACTGATATCAGCCGATAAATGCTATTTATATTATTACCGATATCAGCTGATAAATGCTATTTATATTATTACCGATATCAGCCGATAAATGCTATTTATATTATTACCGATATCAGCTGATAAATGCTATTTATATTATTACCGATATCAGACGATAAATGCTATTTATATTATTACCGATATCAGCTGATAAATGCTATTTATATTATTACCGATATCAGCTGATAAATGCTATTTATATTATTACCGATATCAGACGATAAATGCTATTTATATTATTACCGATATCAGCCGATAAATGCTATTTATATTATTACCGATATCAGACGATAAATGCTATTTATATTATTACCGATATCAGCCGATAAATGCTATTTATATTATTACCGATATCAGACGATAAATGCTATTTATATTATTACCGATATCAGCTGATAAATGCTATTTATATTATTACCGATATCAGCCGATAAATGCTATTTATATTATTACCGATATCAGACGATAAATGCTATTTATATTATTACCGATATCAGCCGATAAATGCTATTTATATTATTACCGATATCAGACGATAAATGCTATTTATATTATTACCGATATCAGACGATAAATGCTATTTATATTCGACAATATATAGTATTTTAATATTGTTGTCAGCCTGATAAATGCTATTCTTCTTGATGTTTGTTGTGATTTTTGTGTGTTGTGATGTTAGACTCCACACACACACACACATTATAACAGTAGCAATGAGCAGCAGAAACTCTCGGAGTCTCTGTGGTTTGGGTTCCCAGAGCGGCTCAATGTTGCTTTTGTCCTGCATTTCTCAGCTGCCA
>LR812529.1:53794423-53846923 GCA_903798195.1 Danio kyathit | reverse complement strand
GTTCTGTTCTGTATTGTTCTGTTCTGTTCTGTTCTGTGTTCTGTATTCTGTTCTGTTCTGTATTCTGTTCTGTATTCTGTTCTGTATTCTGTTCTGTATTCTGTTCTGTATTCTGTTCTGTATTCTGTTCTGTTCTGTTCTGTTCTGTTCTGTTCTGTTCTGTATTCTGTTCTGTTCTGTTCTGTAATGTTCTGTTCTGTATTGTTCTGTTCTGTTCTGTTCTGTTCTGTTCTGTTCTGTTCTGTTCTGTGTTCTGTATTCTGTTCTGTTCTGTGTTGTTCTGTTCTGTATTCTGTTCTGTATTCTGTTCTGTATTCTGTTCTGTATTCTGTTCTGTTCTGTTCTGTTCTGTGTTCTGTATTCTGTTCTGTTCTGTGTTGTTCTGTTCTGTATTCTGTTCTGTATTCTGTTCTGTTCTGTTCTGTGTTCTGTATTCTGTTCTGTTCTGTGTTGTTCTGTTCTGTATTCTGTTCTGTTCTGTTCTGTTCTGTGTTGTTCTGTTGTGTATTCTGTTCTGTATTCTGTTCTGTGTTGTTCTGTGTTGTTCTGTTTTGTGTTCTGTATTCTGTTCTGTTCTGTTCTGTATTCTGTTCTGTTCTGTGTTTTTCTGTTCTGTATTGTTCTGTTCTGTTCTGTGTTCTGTATTCTGTTCTGTTCTGTTCTGAGTTGTTCTGTTCTGTATTCTGTTCTGTTTTGTTCTGTATTGTTCTGTTCTGTTTTGTTCTGTTCTGTATTGTTCGGTTCTGTATTTTGTTCTGTTCTGTTCTGTTCTGTTTTGTAGTGTTCTGTTCTGTCATGTTGTGTAGTGTTCTGTTCTGTTCTGTTCTGTAGTGTTCTGTTCTTTTCTGTTTTGTAGTGTTCTTTTCTGTTTTGTAGTGTTCTGTTCTGTTCTGTTCTGTAGTGTTTTGTTCTTTTCTGTTCTGTAGTGTTCTGTTCTGTAATGTTCTGTTCTGTATTCTCTTCTGTTCTGTTCTGTATAGTTCTGTTCTGTTCTGTTCTGTATTCTGTTCTGTTCTGTATTCTCTTCTGTTCTGTTCTGTTCTGTTCTGTATAGTTCTGTTCTGTTCTGTACTCTGTTCTGTTATGTTCTGTATAGTTCTGTTCTGTTCTGTATTCTGTTCTGTTCTGTATTCTCTTCTGTTCTGTTCTGTTCTGTATAGTTCTGTTCTGTTCTGTATTCTCTTCTGTTCTGTTCTGTTCTGTTCTGTATTGTTCTGTTCTGTTCTGTATTGTTCTGTTCTGTTCTGTTTTCTTGACTTTTCTTTCTGTTTGGTTTTGTTTTGTCAAAGAAAAAAGTAACAAAAAGATTGTGCTTTTATGGTTTAGTTAAATGTAAAAACACTGCTCCAAACAATGATTTTAATAAAAAAATAACCTAAAAATAAAATGAAATTAAAATAAAAGCTTAATCATGGTATTAATAAAACAAGCAAATAAGGCCACTTGGATATAGCAGTAATGTGTGTGTGTGTGTGTGTGTGTGTGTGTGTGTGTGTGTGTGTGTGTGTGTGTGTGTGTGTGTGTGTGTGTGTGTGTGTTTGTGTGTGTGTGTGTTTGTGTGTGTGTTTGTGTGTGTGTGTGTGTGTGTTTGTGTTTGTGTGTGTGTGTGTGTGTGTGTGTGTGTGTGTTTCTCCCCAGATAAGAACATTGATGATGAAGACTCAGTGGATGGAGGTCGATCCTCATCATCCTCTAAAGGAGCTTCAGTGCGGAGAACAGGTTCCACGCGCAGACCAAGCTCCGCCTCCAGCAGACCAAGCTCCGCCTCCAGGAGACCAAGCTCCGGTCAGAAAAACCAAAACAGGACTATTTTTCATAATAAAAGTCATTAAAAAAGTTAATGTGTGTTAAGCAGTCTGCTTTAATTAAATCCACTAGAAATATAAAACATGGAGTGATGTAAAAAAAAGTTTGGGCACCCTATAAAATTCACATTCATTGAAATTAAAATCTTAAACTGAAAGAAAAATGTTTAAAAAATAATTATGTATTTTAATTTTTATTTTAATTACTTGTATTTGAATTGGGAGAAAAATCACATTAAATATAAGAATAAAATTAAAACAAAATATGTTTAATAAAGTGCTCTCCTAATGTTTCTCATAGCTGAATATACTTTTTATTTGAATATTGATGTGATATTTAGACATTTATAGCCTTAATATATGCTAAGATATAATAAATCTAAATAATAATTGTGTTGTTTTTGCAGGTAAAGAGAGCTGTGGTGCCGGAGCTGTGGATGAAGAAGACTTCATTCGTGCCTTTGAAGATGTGCCGACTGTACAGGTGAGAAATACATAATAAAACATGATTAAATATACGAATGTTTGATTTTATTTTAATTAAAGGAGGAAAATGATGCATTAAAGTGATCAATGGGGATAGATACAAAAATGAACTCTAAAAAAACACAGAATTGTAAAATAAATTGCATCATGGCTTCTACAAACATGTGATTTGATGACTGATAATATTCAAAAGAAACCCACGCCAACACGGGGAGAACATGCAAACTCCACACAGAAATGCCAAGTGACCCAGCCAAGGCTCGAACCAGTGACCTTCTTGCTGTGAGGCGAGAGTGCTACCCGCTGCGCCACCGCGTCGCCTGTTTAACAAAATACAACTGAAAAAGTAAAATAAATATTTTTGTTTTGTTTTGTTAAATTTAGTTTTGTTTTGTTTTAACAAAATACAAATGAAAAAGTAAAATAATTATTTTTATTTTATTTTGTTTTATTTTGTTGTTTTCTTTTGTTTCATTTAATTTTGTTTTGTTTTGTTTAATTTAGTTTTGTTTTGTTTAATTTAGTTTTGTGTACTTTTGTTTCATTTAATTTTGTTTAGTTTTGTTTAGTTTAATTTTGTTTTGTTTTGTTTTGTTTAATTTAGTTTTGTTTAGTTTAATTTTGATTAGTTTAGTTTAGTTTAATTTTGTTTAGTTTTGTTTAGTTTAATTTTGATTAGTTTTGTTTAGTTTAATTTTCATTAGTTTTGTTTTGTTTAATTTAGTTTAGTTTTGTTTCATTTAATTTTCATTAGTTTTGTTTTGTTTAATTTTGTTTAGTTTTGTTTCATTTAATTTTGATTAGTTTTGTTTAGTTTAGTTTAGTTTAATTTTGATTAGTTTTGTTTAGTTTAATTTTGATTAGTTTTGTTTTGTTTAATTTTGTTTAGTTTAGTTTAATTTTGATTAGTTTTGTTTTGTTTAATTTTGTTTAGTTTAGTTTTGATTAGTTTTGTTTTGTTTAATTTTGTTTTGTTTAGTTTAGTTTAATTTTGATTAGTTTTGTTTTGTTTAATTTTGTTTTGTTTTGTTTCATTTAATTTTGATTAGTTTTGTTTTGTTTAATTTTGTTTTGTTTAGTTTAGTTTAATTTTGATTAGTTTTGTTTTGTTTAATTTTGTTTAGTTTTGTTTAGTTTAATTTTGATTAGTTTTGTTTTGTTTCATTTAATTTTGATTAGTTTTGTTTTGTTTAATTTTGTTTCATTTAATTTTGATTAGTTTTGTTTTGTTTAATTTTGTTTTGTTTAGTTTAGTTTAATTTTGATTAGTTTTGTTTTGTTTAATTTTGTTTTGTTTAGTTTAGTTTAATTTTGATTAGTTTTGTTTTGTTTAATTTTGTTTTGTTTAGTTTAGTTTAATTTTGATTAGTTTTGTTTCATTTAATTTTGATTAGTTTTGTTTTGTTTAATTTTGTTTTGTTTAGTTTAGTTTAATTTTGATTAGTTTTGTTTTGTTTAATTTTGTTTAGTTTAGTTTTGATTAGTTTTGTTTTGTTTAATTTTGTTTTGTTTAGTTTAGTTTAATTTTGATTAGTTTTGTTTCATTTAATTTTGATTAGTTTTGTTTTGTTTAATTTTGTTTCATTTAATTTTGATTAGCTTTGTTTTGTTTAATTTTGTTTTGTTTAGTTTAGTTTAATTTTGATTAGTTTTGTTTCATTTAATTTTGATTAGTTTTGTTTTGTTTAATTTTGTTTTGTTTAGTTTAGTTTAATTTTGATTAGTTTTGTTTCATTTAATTTTGATTAGTTTTGTTTTGTTTAATTTTGTTTTGTTTAGTTTAGTTTAATTTTGATTAGTTTTGTTTTGTTTAATTTTGTTTAGTTTAGTTTTGATTAGTTTTGTTTTGTTTAATTTTGTTTTGTTTAGTTTAGTTTAATTTTGATTAGTTTTGTTTTGTTTAATTTTGTTTAGTTTAGTTTTGATTAGTTTTGTTTTGTTTAATTTTGTTTTGTTTTGTTTCATTTAATTTTGATTAGTTTTGTTTTGTTTAATTTTGTTTCATTTAATTTTGATTAGTTTTGTTTTGTTTAATTTTGTTTTGTTTAGTTTAGTTTAATTTTGATTAGTTTTGTTTTGTTTAATTTTGTTTTGTTTAGTTTAGTTTAATTTTGATTAGTTTTGTTTTGTTTAATTTTGTTTTGTTTAGTTTAGTTTAATTTTGATTAGTTTTGTTTTGTTTAATTTTGTTTTGTTTAGTTTAGTTTAATTTTGATTAGTTTTGTTTTGTTTAATTTTGTTTAGTTTTGTTTAGTTTAATTTTGATTAGTTTTGTTTTGTTTCATTTAATTTTGATTAGTTTTGTTTTGTTTAATTTTGTTTCATTTAATTTTGATTAGCTTTGTTTTGTTTAATTTTGTTTTGTTTAGTTTAGTTTAATTTTGATTAGTTTTGTTTTGTTTAATTTTGTTTTGTTTAGTTTAGTTTAATTTTGATTAGTTTTGTTTCATTTAATTTTGATTAGTTTTGTTTTGTTTAATTTTGTTTTGTTTAGTTTAGTTTAATTTTGATTAGTTTTGTTTTGTTTAATTTTGTTTAGTTTAGTTTTGATTAGTTTTGTTTTGTTTAATTTTGTTTTGTTTAGTTTAGTTTAATTTTGATTAGTTTTGTTTTGTTTAATTTTGTTTTGTTTTGTTTCATTTAATTTTGATTAGTTTTGTTTTGTTTAATTTTGTTTCATTTAATTTTGATTAGTTTTGTTTTGTTTAATTTTGTTTTGTTTAGTTTAGTTTAATTTTGATTAGTTTTGTTTTGTTTAATTTTGTTTTGTTTAGTTTAGTTTAATTTTGATTAGTTTTGTTTTGTTTAATTTTGTTTTGTTTAGTTTAGTTTAATTTTGATTAGTTTTGTTTTGTTTAATTTAGTTTCATTTAATTTTGATTAGCTTTGTTTTGTTTAATTTTGTTTTGTTTAGTTTAGTTTAATTTTGATTAGCTTTGTTTTGTTTAATTTTGTTTTGTTTAGTTTAGTTTAATTTTGATTAGTTTTGTTTTGTTTAATTTTGTTTTGTTTAGTTTAGTTTAATTTTGATTAGTTTTGTTTTGTTTTGTTTTGTTTCATTTAATTTGATTAGCTTTGTTTTGTTTAATTTTGTTTTGTTTAGTTTAGTTTAATTTTGATTAGTTTTGTTTTGTTTAATTTTGTTTTGTTTAGTTTAGTTTAATTTTGATTAGTTTTGTTTTGTTTAATTTTGTTTCATTTAATTTTGATTAGCTTTGTTTTGTTTAATTTTGTTTTGTTTAGTTTAGTTTAATTTTGATTAGCTTTGTTTTGTTTAATTTTGTTTTGTTTAGTTTAGTTTAATTTTGATTAGTTTTGTTTTGTTTAATTTAGTTTAGTTTAGTTTCATTTTGATTAGTTTAGTTTTGTTTAATTTTGTTTTGTTTTGTTTCATTTAATTTTGATTAGTTTTGTTTTGTTTAATTTTGTTTTGTTTAGTTTAGTTTAATTTTGATTAGTTTTGTTTTGTTTAATTTAGTTTAGTTTAGTTTCATTTTGATTAGTTTAGTTTTGTTTAATTTTGTTTTGTTTAGTTTAGTTTAATTTTGATTAGTTTTGTTTTGTTTAATTTTGTTTTGTTTAGTTTAGTTTAATTTTGATTAGTTTTGTTTTGTTTAATTTTGTTTTGTTTAGTTTAGTTTAATTTTGATTAGTTTTGTTTTGTTTAATTTTGTTTTGTTTAGTTTAGTTTAATTTTGATTAGTTTTGTTTTGTTTAATTTTGTTTCATTTAATTTTGATTAGTTTTGTTTTGTTTAATTTGTTTAGTTTAGTTTAGTTTAATTTTGATTAGTTTAGTTTTGTTTAATTTTGTTTAGTTTTGTTTAGTTTAATTTTGATTAGTTTAGTTTAATTTTGATTAGTTTTGTTTAGTTTAATTTTGATTAGTTTAGTTTAATTTTGATTAGTTTAGTTTTGTTTAATTTTGTTTAGTTTTGTTTAGTTTAATTTTGATTAGTTTAGTTTAATTTTGATTAGTTTTGTTTAGTTTAATTTTGATTAGTTTAGTTTAATTTTGATTAGTTTAGTTTAGTTTAATTTTGATTAGTTTAGTTTAGTTTAATTTAGTTTAGTTTAGTTTAATTTTGATTAGTTTTGTTTTGTTTAATTTTGTTTAGTTTAGTTTAATTTTGATTAGTTTAGTTTAGTTTAATTTTGATTAGTTTTGTTTTGTTTAATTTTGTTTAGTTTAGTTTAATTTTGATTAGTTTTGTTTTGTTTAATTTTGTTTAGTTTAGTTTTGTTTCAACAAAATACAAAGGAAAAAGTAAAATGATAATTTTTGTTTTGTTTTGTTTAATTTAATTGTTTTGTTTTGTTTTAACAAAATACAGTTTTTTTAGTTAAACAAAACTAAAGAATTGGGCTAATAATAAAATATGGTTATGGTTAAATTAATTATGGTTATTTATTTATTCATTTGTTTTATTTTATTTTATTTATTTTTATTTTCTATTTATTTTATTTTATTTTATTTTAACAAATTAAAATGAAATAAAAGCTTGTATTTTTATGGTTTTATTTTTAGTTAAATATAAAACCCCTGTGTTAAACAATGGCTTTTAATTAAAATTAAACTAAAAATTAAATGCCGCTAATAATAAAATGTGATTATGGTTAAATTAAATAGTTCTATTTTATTTTATTTTAAACAAAACAAAACAATAAAGCAACAAAAATGAATGTACTTTTATGGTTTAAATTTTACTTAAAAATATTTAACTAAAAATGACGTTTTTAACAGTTTTTTTTTCAGCAAGCAAATTTTTTTTTCATCAGTGAGCACAGATTTATGTGAGTCTGATAATCTGCTGTTTCTCTCAGATATACTCAGCCCGAGAGCTGGAAGACTCCATCAATAAGATCCGGGAGATTCTGTCTGATGAAAAACACGACTGGGAGCAGAGAGTGGCCGCTGTGAGTCTCTTTACGTTCACCACTGTTTAAAGAAACAACACATTTTTTTGGAAATAATTTTACACTTCCCCCAGAGTTAAACTGCTGAGTTTTACTGTTGTTGAATCCATTCAGCCAATCTCCGGGTCTTGTCAGAGCACTTTTAGCTCAGCTTAGCATAGATCATTGAATCGGATTAGACCATTAGCATCCAAAGAGTTTTGATAATTTTCCTATTTAAAGCTTGACTCTTCTGTAGTTACACCACACACCAAGAAGGACAGAAAATAATTCATATTTTTATTAAAATTAAATATTATTAAATATTTTTTAGGCTATCAATCCATCCATCCATCCATCTATCTATCCATCCACCTATCTATCTAATGGTCAACTGATTAAAAATGTAATGCATTAAATGTAATCATGGTCTTATTATTATTCATTTATTTTTTTTTCGGCTTAGTCCCTTTATTAATCTGAGGTCGCCACAGAGGAATGAACCACCAACTTATCCAGCATATGTTTTACGCAGTGGATGCCCTTCCAGCTGCAACCCATCACTGGGAAACATCCATACACATTTATTCACACTCATACACTTCGGACAATTTAGCCTACTCAATTCCCCTATACCACATGTGTTTGGACTGTGGGGGAAACCAGAGCACCCGGAGGAAACTCACGCAAACACGGGGAGAACATGCAAACTCCACACAGTAATGCCAACCGACCCAGCCGAGTCTCGAACCAGCAACCTCCTTTACTGCGCCACCGCGTCGCCCTTATTATTATTATTATTATTATTATTTATTAACTTGCCAAAAAGCTGAGTCATACACACACACACACACACAATTCTCCTATAGCGCATGTGTTTGGACTGTGGGGGAAACTGGAGCACCCGGAGGAAACCCACGCCAACACAGGGAGAGCATGCAATCTTCTTGCTGTGAGGAGGTGCTGCTCATACACACACACACACACACACACACACACACACACACACACACACACACACACACACACACACACACACACACACACACACACATACATATACAAGGTCAAGATGGAATTATTCCTTCCCCAGAGGTAGTAATATAATATGTAGGTTAGTGTATGCTCCATTCAGCCGTTTTCATTTCTGTCAGCTTTGCGTTTAATTAAAGAATTAATGAACCATTACAACTGAAAACACTGCTTTGTTTTTCATTTTACATTTTGTGGCAAGTGGTCGTGTAATAAGTGGGATAAAGTACATTCAGGCGGTGATCATTGCACAAATAAACCCTTTAGTCTTCATACAACAGCTGCTGATAACTACACTCTGCAATAACAACCGCCTGCATGTACTTTACCCCTTACATTTATCTGTTCTGTTTTGCAGCTGAAGAGGGTTCGCTCTCTGCTGTTGGCCGGCGCGGGCGATTATGAGGGTTTTGGTCATCATTTGCGTCAGCTGGACGCAGCGTTCAAGCTGTCGGCTAAAGATCTGCGCTCTCAGGTGGTGCGCGAGGCCTGCATCACACTGGGGTATGTGTGTGTTCACTATCACAGTAATGTATGGTGGCCGAGAGAGCTTAAGGTGCTGCAGTTTAAGAAAACACATGCAATTACAAAAAACACCAAATTAAGGAAAGATTCTCATTGGCTTGACAGCATATGTGTTGTCAAATCCTTACAATGCAAACACATGAACTAAACACCATGCTACATTTTCTCACAATGCAAACAGCCATATCACCCTGCAGCCCAAGACCGGTTACTCACTGAAGTTAAGCAGGGCTGAGCCTGGTCAGTAGCTGGATGGGAGACCACATGGGAAAACTAGGCTGCTGTTGGAAGTGGTGTTAGAGAGGCCAGCAGGGGGCGCTCAACCTGCAGTCTGTGTGAGTCCTAATGCCCCAGTATATTGATGAGGACCAAGACATCAAAAATAAATTTAGTTCAGTCGAAAAACTGCCGCTATATTGATGAAGTGACGTACGTCTGTTCAATACAGCACCAGCTGCAGTTGAAGGCTGCGCAGAGCGAGAGTCACCTGACATTAAGCGAGTGAGTGGTGTGGGCAGCCGAAAACATTTGGATATGTTTGTAGAAAAGACCTTTAGTACAATGCACTGATATCATTAATAGGGATGCAATGATTATCCGATTTCACTATTAACCGCGCTTTAATTCATTACGGTTAATTAATCGTAATCGGCTTCTCAACACCACGTTTCTATTGCACGGAACAAAACTGTTGCAACTAAAAGTTATGCCAACTGTGTGCTAGTTTAAAGTTCCGAGCTTATACCGAGGCTAATACGCAGTACGCACGCACATTGGATTAACTATAGCAGCAGGCCGGTCACATATTGCGTCTTTTCAGCGAGCACGTTCATTGTTTCCAATGGAGACGTGCGCATATTGGGAGCGGTGCACGCACGGCTCGCACTCGCTCCCTCCAGGCGCACACAGTAGAAATGATCTCACGCTGTAGTGATGAGAGTTGTGCGTGGCTTTCAGTGCAATGTAAACAAATGATACGTTAGACGAATTATTACAAATGATTAAAATGATTATGAACACAGATAATAACAGTTCATTTAAATTCTTAGCTAATATAAAGCTTAAATTAACATTAGACAAATACAGTTTTTTATTTCTTCTTGTTTTTATTTATTTATTCTTTGTTCTGTCATTGTTATTTTCATTGTAAAATCATCAGTCATGTTTAAATCAAAAACTTTTTCATTTATTTTTAGGTCCAAAGAGAGAAATAGACTATTGTTTTTTTTTATATTTTGTGCTGTATTTGGTTACTGAGCAGCAACAAACAACACCTTAAAATATAGATTTTCTAAACTAGTAGTGTTTTGAATTTAATAAATGCATAATAATCGTGATAACCGTGAAACCATGATTATTCTTCAGACTATATAATCGTCAGTGGTGGAAAGAGTACTGAAAGATAATACTCAAGTAAAAGTACCATTACTTGCCTAAAAATGTAGTGCAAGTAGAGTAAAAGTATCTGCTGTAAATATTACTCAAAGTATGAGTAAAAAGTAGCCCTTTTAAAAGTACTCAAGAGTAGTGAGTATTATGCTGTTAAAAGCTGATGTGTTTACATGTAATCTGTGCATGTGTGTGTAAACGTAACATTCTGTAGTGCATTTAGTGATTGCCCAGCAGACACACAACATCATGAGACATTAATATCAGGTTAGATTTAGGTTGTGATGTCAGGTGACCAAAATTAATTGTCAAGCCAGCAGCTAAGGACAACGTTATTTTGATGTCCAATAATGACGTCAAATGACGTTGATATTTGGTTGATTTTAGGTTGTTAGAAAGTGACCAAAATCCAGCGTCGAGCCAACATCTTAAACCAACGTCATATATGAGGTCAAATACTGACATTTATTCGTCAGGTACGGTAACCAAAATCCAATGTCTGATAGATGTCATAGTGGTAACGTCCACACAATGTCAAGCTGTAACATCATTAGACGTTGATATTTGGTTGGTTTTAAGTTGGACATTGGATATTGATGTTGGCCTGACGTTGAGTTCTGACGTCAACCTGATTTTTATTTCCAAACAAAATGCAAAGCCCCCATGACGTTAGGGTTCAACGTCAATTAGACGTCACGTTGACGTCCTGTGCCTGCTGGGCGTTTAAGGCCATTTTGCTCATCATCATACAGTAAACATCCGTCATCTTCTCATCAGTGACCTGCATCCAAACAGTCTCTGAATACGCGTAAAGATTTTGAACATCTTCATGGACACTTTTAATGCTCCCAAACAGTTTGCTGCAATTATAAAGTGCACACGTCTTGAGGTATTACAATATGAGGCAATTTACCTTCCATGTGCGATTTAATTGGACAAGAATCACAGGACTGATTTTTCTAATCCCCATAGAAAAGAAAAATAAAGTACTTACTGCAGGTTGAAGGAAAGTATTGGAGTAAAAGTTCAGATACAGCACTAAAAATGTACTCAAGGGACAGTAAAAGTACACATTTTTAAAACTACTCAGTAAATTACAATTCCTGAGAAAAACTACTCAATTACAGTCATTTGAGTATTTGTAATCAGTTACTTTACACCACTGATAATCGTACAACCAAAATCTATAATCGCTGCATCCCTAATTGTTATGCAGTTCAAAACACAACATATGAATGTGTCTGAATGTAGAGGAAGGCTACTTCAGCAATGCACTGATTTTGTTGTGCTGTGAAATACAACATTTGAATGTTTGTAAAAAAAAAAGCCACATTGTACAATGCAGTGATGTTATGTAGTTTCAAAATACAATATATTAACATTTTAATGTAGAAAAATACAACGTGAGTGTCTTAAGGAGCAAAAATACAGCATATGGGCTCTTATATGCTGTTGTGTCATCACTAATATTGCAGGTCATATCTAGGGCCAGACGGAATTTGAGGATGTTTTTTGCAACTACTGCGGAAAATTTTGGTAAAAATCTGCGGATTTCTGCGGATTTATTTTGGGAGTCTCATAACTAAAACCTTAATATGTGAAATATGTGTAATTTAAAAACTGAATAAATTTAGATTTACACACATTTACTTAAGTAAATAAACAGAATTAATGATGGGCTAAAAATCTGCGGAATTCTGCGCGCGCAGTGTGGGCCTATCTCTCCGGCCCCTTATTTGGGATGCTTTTCATGAACTGGCCCCCATGACAAACTAATTGAATAGCTCTGTCATAAAGAGTAGGGGTGTAACCCCGGTGTTCTGGACAAATTCCCTCCATCGGCCCTTATCATCATGGCCTCCCAATCACTGAATTGGCTCTATCACTGTCTCTCCACTCCACCAATAGCTGGTGTGTGGTGAAGCACTGGCGCCGTTGTCCTGTGGCTGCCGTCGCATCATCCAAGTGGAGCTGCACACTGCTGGTGGTGTGGGGAGACCCCCCCTCTTGATTGTGAAGCACTTTGGGTCATGACCATACAGTTTACATGATAAGTGCGCTATATAAATGCACATTAAACTACAATCAAATTAAGAATACACCTGCGTTTTCATACAACATATAGCCCAGAACACAATGGACATTTTTCAAGGGGACCCTAAAATGTGCTGTTTATGATGCTGTTAACAGATTCAGGAATTTCTCACAGTATTTCCTCAAATATTTTTTCTTCTGGAGAAAGTCTTATTTGTTTTATTTCGGCTAGAATAAAAGCAGTTTTTAATTGTTTTAAACTCATTTTAAGGTCAATATTATTAGCCCCCTTTAATTGTCTCCAGAACAAACCACTGTTATACAATGACTTGCCTAATTACCCTAACTTTACCCTAATTACCCTAGTTAAGCCTTTAAATGTCACTTTAAGCTGTATAAAAGTGTCTTGAAGAATATCTAGTCTAATATTATGTGCTGTCATCATGACATACCGCCCAAATATACACTACCCGCCTATGTTATTTCTTACCCGCACACTCGGATTCAAAACCGCCCAATCTGGCAACACTGTGCTCAATCCCCAACCTGGAGGACCAGGACATACACTCATAGGCTGCGTCCAAAACTGCCTACTACTCAGTAGGTACTGCATTTGAAAGTAAACGTACTACTTTAAACCGTTAGAAAAGTACGTTCTATACAGTATGAACGTAAGAAGTATAAATGGAATTCGTACGTACTACATCCGCCATTTTGTCATGGTCACGTGACCTACCTGCGTCAGTTGCGTCGATTCACTCCCATTCATGAATTCTCTCGCGGAGCATCATGGGATAGCACAGCTTGCATAGGATGCGCACTTCAGAATCTCGCCGGAGGTAGTAAGTCATCCGGGTACTCCTCGCATACTGATTTTCAAATTCTATGAATTCGGACATACTACTCGGCTCGCATACTGATTTTAGCGTACTGTATAGTATGGAAGTATGCGGTTTAGGACGCAGCCATACACTACGGACAACTTAGCTTACCCAATCCTCCTATAGCGCATGTGTTTGGACTGTGGGGGAAACCGGAGCACCCGGAGGAAACCCACGCCAACACAGGGAGAACATGCGATCTTCTTGCTGTGAGGTGCCGCTCATACCACACACACACACACACACACACACACACACACACACACACACACACACACACACACACACACACACACACACACACACACACACACACACACACACACATATCTATATTTAAGATTTTTATTGTTGTTTTGTAGATTTTTGCTTTTTTGTCATGTGTGTATTTATTTAGGCCTACTGTATATATAAAATGTGCACATCACACACAGTTATGCAGTATCATGTGAATACAGTCTTTTGTTTTTTATTTTATTCCCAATCTGTCATTGCACAGCACTAAGTAAATACAATATTTTGTTATAAATAAGCATTTTTTGTACATAAAAATAAAAGTCTTCTTTTGAGATGATTTCCTGATATCTGCTCAGCTTTAGCTCCATTCATGGGCATTGCTAGGCCTATTTTATGGGGGCTGTAGCCCCCTATATTTCTACTCAGCCCCCCTAAAACTTTTGCGATTAGCTCATAAACTGTATTTAAATTTGATATGAAAACAGCGGCAGAATTTGTCTCCTCCCCGTATTTCGTTTTCCATTTGATCAGCAAACCACAGCTGTGCAGAGCGAGAGAACAAGGTGTGCGTTTATCGATAACTTTGTATAATATCTGCTTATTTGCTATAGATACACTGGTATCACTTATACCAATTCACAGAGGAGCAATCAGGTTTCCAATCTACTGTTTCCTCAGTGCTCACCTCCTCCAGCGAAAATGTAACTCTTAACGAACATTTCACTATTTTTACTTCAGAATGAACTACGAATATAAAACACATCACAGTGCATGTGGCATTAACTATACCATACAGTCATGCACAGAAAGGATTAAACACAGTGAAAGATCCACTTAGTGAATGTACATGTACATTTTAACTGTCAGGGTCACTGACAGACATAGAATAGAAACATCATGTGTTGTCTTGTATTAAAAAAAAATATTTATCATTTATTAATATGATTCAGATTGTTAAATGTGTGAATTAGCCTGTAGGTTTAAAAAAAAAATTATATTTATGCCATTTAACTAGAAAAGTGTCAGTTTTATTTATTTAATATATGGAAACATTTAATTAATAATATTTATTTAATTAAATATTTATTTAATACACTGTACTACAGTAAACAGGCGTGTCGAGCCTATTTAGCTCATTCAGAACTCAAATTGCTCTGCCTGTCTATACAATAGAGTGCTAGTTTAGCATACAACCTTACCATATTAGTCAAACATTTTAAAATTTATTACTAATAAATTATTGCTTATAAACATAATATTAGGCTTATATATATATATACAGTTGCAATCAGCATTATTAAACCCCCTTTGACTTTTTTTATTCTTTTTTAAATATTTCCTAAATAATGTTTAACAGAGCAAGGAAATTTTCACAGTATGTCTGATAATATTTTTTCTTCTGGAGAAAGTCTTATTTGTTTTATTTCGGCTAGAATAAAAGCAGTTTTTAATTTTTTAAAAAACATTTAAAGGTCAATATTATTAGCCCCTTTAAGCTATATTGTTTTTTGATTGTCTCCAGAACAAACCATCATTATACAATAACTTGCCTAATTCCCCTAACCTGCCTAGTTACCCTAATTAACCTAGTTAAGCCTTTAAATGTCACTTTAGGCTGTATAAAAGTGTCTTGAAAAATATCGTCAAATATTATTTACTGTCATCATGACAAAGATAAAATAAATCAGTTATTAGAGATGAGTTATTAAAACTATTATGATTAGAAATGTGTTGAAAAAATCTGCTCTCCGTTAAACAGAAATTGGGGAAAAAAATAAACAGGGGGGCTAATAATTTAGGGGGTTTAATAATTCTGATTGCAACTGTATATATATATATAATTAAGCTAATTAAAGCATTAAGTTATAATCCTTGCATAATGCTGACCATAAATGCATTTTTAGTCTTGTTTTTACATGCAATATTTCTGTTGTTTTATTTATGATGATTCCATTTCTGCAGTGATGTCGCCTTTGAAGGTAGTAAAAATGATCTGTGTGACATGTTAGTTCAATTTGAGCTGTAATAAATCTTCTGTAAAACTGTACATTTGGCGTTATTGAAACTGTTTTTCTTTTTCATTTTGTGTGATACCTAAGTGCTTACTGAATATTTTTGATGAAGAAAACATAACAAACATGTTAAAGTTCAAATATCTTCTTCAGTTTTATTCAGTGCCAATCTGTGAAGTTATAGTGGGTTGTAAAAAATGCTTAATTTCATGGTCTTCATTTAAAATTGAGTAGATTAATGCACCAATACTTGTCTCAAATATGTAGCTACATGCATAAAAGTGGATTTGACACATATTGTGTGTTGCTAAAATGCATATTAATAAAGTTACAGGCCAAACTAGCAGCATAAGATTTTCGTTTTTTGGAAATTCCTAATTCTACATATATATATATATATATATATATATATATATATATATATATATATATATATATATATATATATATTATATATATATATATATATATATATATATATATATATATATATATATATATATATATATATATATATATATATAATTGAATTAATTAATTAAAAAACTATTTTTTTACCTCATAAGGAGCTGAGCCCCCCTAAAATGACTATCCTAAAATCGCCCCTGGCTCCATCTGTAGAGTTTAACACTGCAGCAGAGCCACTGCTGACGGATGCTGACAGACTCGCTTTAATGAAAACAGCCAATTACTTTAAGTGTTCTGCTTTTAAACACTGGACACGTTCCAGCACACATGCACGTATGCACACACACACAAATTATACTGATGGGCTGTGTTTCAAACTGTGCTTCGCCATCTACATAGTCAACTATAGGCCATAAGGTGAACCTAGAAAAAGGGGCTAGAAAATGATTTTATGTTATATTTATGTTTTATGTTTAATGGATTTTATGTTAAAAGTTTTCCACAAAAAATACTGCAGTTTTTTGTCAGTATGCATAAATGTGTATAATTAGGAATTTCCAAAAAACGAAAATCTTATGCTGCTAGTTTGGCCTGTAACTTTATTAATATGCATTTTAGCAACACACAATATGTGTCAAATCCACTTGTATGCATGTAGCTACATATTTGAGACAAGTATTGGTGCATTAATCTACTCAATTTTAAATGAAGACCATGAAATTAAGCACCTTTTTTATGGGTGGGCATAGATAATTTTTTTAATCTACATTAATCTAGATTAAAATGGCTGATTTGAATTCTGCAGAAGGCATTCAGAATATGTGTGCTACCCAAATAATAAGTCTTTGAGAACGGGTTTTTCAAGCCGGGTGTCGCATTAGACCAGGGGCTCATCTCCTGTTTCCAAAGTCCATCACAAACTGCTTGAGGAACTGTTCTACTATGATAATTGGTGATGAGAATAAATGATGTTCAATAAGATGTACTTGTGTTTACTCACTGTTTATTCAGTTAAACGTGAATGTTGAACTGTAGGCCTACATAAGCTCTAAATAGCAATTTTTGATTACCTTAATCCGACTAAAGTCAAAACTGAAGTAAACAGAAATGGAATTAAGACATGTGGAGTATGCAGAAATTAGTGGCATTATTGAAGTAAACAGTGCGGTCTTTAGGCCATGTTTTCCGACAAGATCCACACGCGGCTGTCAGTAAAGGACCGCACACACACAAACACACACACACATCGCGAAATGCGGAGGTTTTTTTCTTACCATTTAGCGTGTGTTATTAAATTCCATGACACTCTCACCAGTCCTTACTCCTTATTGCGTCTAATACCCCAGTTTGTCACGATGGCATGAATGAAATGTTCGTGAGTTAGTGAAACTGCCGAACTGCAGTTAGAGTCAAGCATCCTGCTGATTTGATTTAAAAGGGCTTTCTTTTGTCAAAAGGTTCACCGGTCAGGTATACATCCGCGCTAATATATCAAGGTGAAAGTCATCATAGCTTGCATAAAATAGACCCAGCTCCTACCCCACTTTGAGAATAGATTAACGGCGATATTTTTTTTATCGCGTGATAAGAGTCTCGCGTTAACGCAGCATGTTAACGCCGATAACGGCCCACCACTAACTTTTTTACAACCCACTATAACTTCACAGATTGGCACTAAATAAAACTGAAGAAGATATTTGAACTTAAACATGTTTGTTATGTTTTCTTCATCAAAAATATTCAGTAAGCACTTAGGTATCACACAAAATGAAAAAGAAAAACAGTTTTTGGTCCAAGTTGGCTAAAATGACCTGAAATGCTGGTCTGCTGCACAAATTTTTCAATAACGCCAAAAATGTACAATTTCACAGAAGATTTATTACAGCTCAAATTGAACTAACATGTCACACAGATCATTTTTACTACCTTCAAAGGCGACATCACTGCAGAAATGGAATCATCATAAATAAAACAACAGAAATATTGCATAAATATTGCAAACGAGACTAAAAATGCATTTATAGTCAGCATTATGCAAAGATTATAAGTTAATGCTTTAATTAGCTTAAAGATACACACAATATGGGCGACACGGTGGCTCAGTGTTTAGCACATTTGCCTCACAGCAAGAAGGTCACTGGTTTGAGTCCCGGCTGGGTCAGTTGATGTTTCTGAGTTTGCATGTTCTGCCAGCGTTCGCGTGGGTTTCCTCCGGGTGTTTCCCCCACAAGTCCAAAGACATGCGGTACAGGTGAATTGGGTTGACTAAATTGTCCATAGAGTATGTGTGTGAATGAGTGTTGTATGGTTGTTTCCCAGTGATGGGTTACAGCTGGAAGGGCATCCACTGCGTAAAACATGTGCTGGATAAGTTGGCAGTTCATTCCGCTGTGGCGACCCCAGATTAATAGAAGGACTAAGCCGAAAAGAACATGAATGAATGAATATTCTAAATATAAATATGAAAAATAATATTTACGTACGGAGGTGTTAATTAAATAGACTTTAATCACTAAATATATGTGTAAATATATAAAATCATATCTATATATGTATTTATATTTGAATTGTCATTTTCCAAGAATTATACACTCACCGGCCACTTTATTAGGTACATCTTACTAGTATAGGGTTGGACCCACTTTTAAGCCTGAAGCGTTGACACAAGGCAGGATGGATCCATGCTTTCATGTTGTTGACGTCAAATTCTGACCCGACCATCCGAATGTGGCAGCAGAAATGGAGACTCATCAGACCAGGCAACGTTTCTCCAATCTTCTATTGTCCAGTTTTGGTGAGCCTGTGTGAATTGTAGCCTCAGTTTCCTGTTCTTAGCTGACAGGAGCGGCACCCGGTGTGGTCTTCTGCTGCTGTAGCCCATCCGCCTCAAGGTTGGACGTGTTGTGTGTTCAGAGATGCTCTTCTGCAGACCTCGGTTGTATCAGAGTGCTTATTTGAGTTACTGTTGCTTTCTATCAGCTGGAGCCAGTCTGGCCATTCTCCTCTGACCTCTGGCATCAACAAGGCATTTGCGCCCACAGAACTGCCGCTCACTGGATATTTCCTCTTGTTCAGACCATTCTCTGTAAACCCTAGAGATGGTTGTGCATGAAAATCCCAGTAGATCAGCAGTTTCTGAAATACTCAGAGCAGCCCGTCTGGCACCAACAACCATGCCACGTTCAAAGTCACTTAAATCTTCCCCATTCTGATGCTCGCTTTGACCTGCAGCAGATCGTCTTGACCATGTCTACATGCCTAAATGCATTGAGCTGCTGCCATGTTATTGGCTGATTAGAAAATTTTCATTAACGAGCAGTCGGACAGGTGTACCTAATAAAGTGGCCGGTAAGTGTATATATCAATGTTTCTTGCATAAATTAAAGATTTAATGATATTTTAATTATAATGCATCATTTATTTTATCATCCGTCTGATTTCAGGCTAGTTTTTTTTAGGCATGGGCCGGTATAAGATTCTGACGGTATGATAACCTTGGATATAAATATCACAGTTTCACGGTATTGTGATTACTGCTCTAAAATATATTCTTTTTAAATGTCTGGGTAAAAAACTAAAAGTTTTTTCCCTTTTGAACACAATATATTTTATTTTGAGAAACATTTATAATATGTTGGTGCAGTAAACATGCCAGGCCAAATAATGAAAATTAATCATTGACTTCTGCTGTCTTCATTAGTTTCAAAAACACAGATTTATTTACAATTTAACATGGCATCTTTGGATATCTTTTCTGCTGGAGATGCTGTTGTTAAAAAAAAATGTAAATAAAAAAAAATCTTACTCATACCTTAGGAACGGTATTAGAGAAAATGTTGGCGGTATGATAACCTTGACTTTTCCAAACCGCGGTATACCTTGAAAACGGTTATCGTCCCATGCCTAGTTTTTTTGCTACTGTATGCTCTAGTGAGTAAAATTAGCAGAAATATTGGGTATTATAGAGCATTTTAATTACTGTAAATGTATTTTTCAGTAAGGGTGTTGATACTTGATACTACAGTATAAGTATTAATAGGAAAAACCAGCGTACCCTCTATATTCTCCCTTCATAGACAGCTCACTAGTGTGTGTCTTTTTTGTGTGTGACGTGTGTGTTGTGTGTGTCCTGCAGGCATCTGTCATCTGTGCTGGGCAGCAAGTTCGATCATGGAGCTGAAAACATCATGCCGGCGTTACTGAACCTGCTGCCGAACAGCGCTAAAGTCATGGCCACATCCGGCAGCGCTGCCATACGCATCATCATACTGGTACACACACACACACACACACACACACACACACACACACACATGCATCAGGAAAGCAGATTAACTGAAAGTGAAGCATTCTAGAATGTGTGTTAAACTGCTGTGATGTTCACCAGAGCTGCAGGAAACACGTGCAGACAGAAACACACACTGATCGATCATATTGATTATGCTGGACGCTCTCAATCACACAACTCGCCTGACTGGACACACACACACACACATCAGCAGACCATCAGTGTGCGTGCGTGTATGTATGTGCATATATGTATATGTGTGTGTGTGTGTGTGTGTGTGTGTGTTCTTTGCTAGTAAATCTTGTTTCTCCTTCAGCACACTCATTATCCTCGTCTGATTCCCATCATGACCAGCACCTGCACGTCTAAATCAGTGGTCGTCAGACGGTGAGAACACACACACGCACACGCACACACACACACACACACGCACACACACACACACACACACACACACACACACACACACACACACACACACACACACACACACACACACACACACACACACACACACACACACACACACACACACACACACACACACACACACACACACAGATGAACACATGAACAGGTGAACAGATGAACAAGTGAACATAACAGGTGAAAATGTCAACAGATGAACACATGAACAGATGAACAGATGAAGATTAGCACAGATGAACACATGAACAGATTAGCACAAATGAACACATGAACAGATGAACACATTAACAGATTAGCACAGATTAACACATGAACAGATGAACACATGAACAGATTAGCACAGATGAACACATGACCAGATTAGCACAGATTAACACATGAACAGATGAACGCATGAACAGATTAGCACAGATAAACAGATGAACACATGACCAGATTAGCACAGATTAACACATGAACAGATGAACGCATGAACAGATTAGCACAGATGAACGCATGAACAGATTAGCACAGATAAACAGATGAACACATGAACAGATTAGCACAGATGAACACATGAACAGATGAACACATGAACAGATTAGCACAGATAAACAGATGAACACATTAACAGATTAGCACAGATGAACACATGAACAGACGAACACATGAACAGATTAGCACAGATGAACACATGAACAGATTAGCACAGATGAACACATGAACAGATTAGCACAGACGAACACATGAACAGATTAGCACAGATGAACACATGAACAGATGAATCACATGAACACATGAAACATTTGAACAGATGAACACATGAAGAGATGAACACATAAACATATTAGCACAGATGAACAGATTAGCACAGATGAACAGATTAGCACAGATGAACACATTAACAGATTAGCACAGATGAACAGATTGGCACAGATGAACACATTAACAGATTAGCACAGATGAACACATAAACAGATTAGCACAGATGAACAGATTGGCACAGATGAACACATTAACAGATTAGCACAGATAAACACATAAACAGATTAGCACAGATGAACACATTAACAGATTAGCACAGATGAACACATAAACAGATTAGCACAGATGAACAGATTGGCACAGATGAACACATTAACAGAGTAGCACAGATGAACACATGAACAGATTAGCACAGATGAACAGATGAACGCATGAACAGATTAGCACAGATGAACGCATGAACAGATAAACAGATAAACACATGAACAGATTAGCACAGATGAACACATGAACAGATTAGCACAGATGAACACATAAACAGATGAACACATGAACAGATTAGCACAGATGAACACATGAACAGATTAGCACAGATGAACAGATAAACAGATGAACACATGAACAGATTAGCACAGATGAACACATGAACAGATTAGCACAGATGAACACATTAACAGATGAACACATGAACAGATTAACACAGATGAACAGATAAACAGATGAACACATGAACAGATTAGCACATATGAACACATTAACAGATTAGCACAGATGAACACATGAACAGATGAACACGAACAGATTAGCACAGATGAACACATGAACAGATTAGCACAGACGAACACATGAACAGATTAGCACAGACGAAGACATGAACAGATTAGCACAGATGAACAGATGAACACATTAACAGATTAGCACAGATGAACACATGAACAGATTAGCACAGATGAACACATGAACAGACTAACACATGAACAGATTAGCACAGATAAACACATTAACAGATGAACACATGAACAGATTAGCACAGATGAACACATGAACAGATGAACACATGAACAGATTAGCACAGACGAACACATGAACAGATTAGCACAGACGAAGACATGAACAGATTAGCACAGATGAACACATTAACAGATTAGCACAGATGAACACATGAGCAGATTAGCACAGACGAAGACATGAACAGATTAGCACAGATGAACACATGAACACATAACAGATTAACACATGAATGGATGAACACATGAACAGATTAGCACAGATGAACACATGAACAGATTAGCACAGATGAACACATGAACAGATTAGCACAGATGAACACATGAACAGATTAGCACAGATGAACACATGAACAGATTAGCACAGATGAACACATGAACAGATGAACGCATGAACAGATTAGCACAGACGAAGACATGAACAGATTAGCACAGATAAACAGATGAACACATTAACAGATTAGCACAGATGAACACATGAACAGATGAACACATGAACAGATTAGCACAGATGAACACATGAACAGATTAGCACAGATGAACACATGAACAGATGAACACTGAACAAATTAGCACAGATTAACACATGAACAGATTAGCACAGATGAACACATGAACAGATTAGCACAGATGAACACATGAATAGATTAGCACAGACGAAGACATGAACAGATTAGCACAGATGAACACATGAACAGATTAGCACAGATGAACACATGAACCGATTAGCACAGATGAACACATGAACAGATTAGCACAGACGAAGACATGAACAGATTAGCACAGATGAACACATTAACAGATTAGCACAGATGAACACATAAACAGATGAACACATGAACAGATTAGCACAGATGAACACATGAACAGATTAGCACAGATGAACAGATAAACAGATGAACACATGAACAGATTAGCACAGATGAACACATGAACAGATTAGCACAGATGAACACATTAACAGATGAACACATGAACAGATTAACACAGATGAACAGATAAACAGATGAACACATGAACAGATTAGCACATATGAACACATTAACAGATTAGCACAGATGAACACATGAACAGATGAACACGAACAGATTAGCACAGATGAACACATGAACAGATTAGCACAGACGAACACATGAACAGATTAGCACAGACGAAGACATGAACAGATTAGCACAGATGAACAGATGAACACATTAACAGATTAGCACAGATGAACACATGAACAGATTAGCACAGATGAACACATGAACAGACTAACACATGAACAGATTAGCACAGATAAACACATTAACAGATGAACACATGAACAGATTAGCACAGATGAACACATGAACAGATGAACACATGAACAGATTAGCACAGACGAACACATGAACAGATTAGCACAGACGAAGACATGAACAGATTAGCACAGATGAACACATTAACAGATTAGCACAGATGAACACATGAGCAGATTAGCACAGACGAAGACATGAACAGATTAGCACAGATGAACAGATGAACACATTAACAGATTAACACATGAATGGATGAACACATGAACAGATTAGCACAGATGAACACATGAACAGATTAGCACAGATGAACACATGAACAGATTAGCACAGATGAACACATGAACAGATTAGCACAGATGAACACATGAACAGATTAGCACAGATGAACACATGAACAGATGAACGCATGAACAGATTAGCACAGACGAAGACATGAACAGATTAGCACAGATAAACAGATGAACACATTAACAGATTAGCACAGATGAACACATGAACAGATGAACACATGAACAGATTAGCACAGATGAACACATGAACAGATTAGCAAAGATGAACACATGAACAGATGAACACATGAACAAATTAGCACAGATTAACACATGAACAGATTAGCACAGATGAACACATGAACAGATTAGCACAGATGAACACATGAATAGATTAGCACAGACGAAGACATGAACAGATTAGCACAGATGAACACATGAACAGATTAGCACAGATGAACACATGAACCGATTAGCACAGATGAACACATGAACAGATTAGCACAGACGAAGACATGAACAGATTAGCACAGATGAACACATTAACAGATTAGCACAGATGAACACATAAACAGATGAACACATGAACAGATTAGCACAGATGAACACATGAACAGATTAGCACAGATGAACAGATAAACAGATGAACACATGAACAGATTAGCACAGATGAACACATGAACAGATTAGCACAGATGAACACATTAACAGATGAACACATGAACAGATTAACACAGATGAACAGATAAACAGATGAACACATGAACAGATTAGCACATATGAACACATTAACAGATTATCACAGATGAACACATGAACAGATGAACACGAACAGATTAGCACAGATGAACACATGAACAGATTAGCACAGACGAACACATGAACAGATTAGCACAGACGAAGACATGAACAGATTAGCACAGATGAACAGATGAACACATTAACAGATTAGCACAGATGAACACATGAACAGATTAGCACAGATGAACACATGAACAGACTAACACATGAACAGATTAGCACAGATAAACACATTAACAGATGAACACATGAACAGATTAGCACAGATGAACACATGAACAGATGAACACATGAACAGATTAGCACAGACGAACACATGAACAGATTAGCACAGACGAAGACATGAACAGATTAGCACAGATGAACACATTAACAGATTAGCACAGATGAACACATGAGCAGATTAGCACAGACGAAGACATGAACAGATTAGCACAGATGAACAGATGAACACATTAACAGATTAACACATGAACGGATGAACACATGAACAGATTAGCACAGATGAACACATGAACAGATTAGCACAGATGAACACATGAACAGATTAGCACAGATGAACACATGAACAGATTAGCACAGATGAACACATGAACAGATTAGCACAGATGAACACATGAACAGATGAACGCATGAACAGATTAGCACAGACGAAGACATGAACAGATTAGCACAGATAAACAGATGAACACATTAACAGATTAGCACAGATGAACACATGAACAGATGAACACATGAACAGATTAGCACAGATGAACACATGAACAGATTAGCAAAGATGAACACATGAACAGATGAACACATGAACAAATTAGCACAGATTAACACATGAACAGATTAGCACAGATGAACACATGAACAGATTAGCACAGATGAACACATGAACAGATTAGCACAGACGAAGACATGAACAGATTAGCACAGATGAACACATGAACAGATTAGCACAGATGAACACATGAACAGATTAGCACAGATGAACACATGAACAGATTAGCACAGACGAAGACATGAACAGATTAGCACAGATGAACACATTAACAGATTAGCACAGATGAACACATGAACAGATGAACACATGAACAGATTAGCACAGACGAAGACATGAACAGATTAGCACAGATGAACACATGAACAGATTAGCACAGATGAACACATGAACAGATGAACACATGAACAGATTAGCACAGATGAACACATGAACAGATGAACACATGAACAGATTAGCACAGACGAACACATGAACAGATGAATTAAATGAACACATGAAACACTTGAACAGATAAACCGATTAGCACAGATGAACACATGAACAGATTAGCACAGATGAACACATGAACAGATTAGCAAAGATGAACACATGAACAGATGAACACATGAACAAATTAGCACAGATTAACACATGAACAGATTAGCACAGATGAACACATGAACAGATTAGCACAGATGAACACATGAATAGATTAGCACAGACGAAGACATGAACAGATTAGCACAGATGAACACATGAACAGATTAGCACAGATGAACACATGAACCGATTAGCACAGATGAACACATGAACAGATTAGCACAGACGAAGACATGAACAGATTAGCACAGATGAACACATTAACAGATTAGCACAGATGAACACATGAACAGATGAACACATGAACAGATTAGCACAGACGAAGACATGAACAGATTAGCACAGATGAACACATGAACAGATTAGCACAGATGAACACATGAACAGATGAACACATGAACAGATTAGCACAGATGAACACATGAACAGATGAACACATGAACAGATTAGCACAGACGAACACATGAACAGATGAATTAAATGAACACATGAAACACTTGAACAGATGAACCGATTAGCACAGATGAACACATGACCAGATTAGCACAGACAAACACATGAACAGATTAGCACAGATGAACACATGAACAGATGAACACATGAACAGATTAGCACAGACGAACACATGAACAGATGAATTAAATGAACACATGAAACACTTGAACAGATGAACCGATTAGCACAGATGAACACATGACCAGATTAGCACAGACAAACACATGAACAGATTAGCACAGATGAACAAATGAACAGATGAGTCACATGAACACATGAAACACTTGAACAGATGAAGAGATGAACACATAAACAGATGAACACATGAACAGATGAACACATGAACAGATGAACACATGAACAAATTAGCACAGATTAACACATGAACAGATTAGTACAGATGAACACATGAACAGATTAGCACAGATGAACACATGAATAGATTAGCACAGACGAAGACATGAACAGATTAGCACAGATGAACACATGAACAGATTAGCACAGATGAACACATGAACCGATTAGCACAGATGAACACATGAACAGATTAGCACAGACGAAGACATGAACAGATTAGCACAGATGAACACATTAACAGATTAGCACAGATGAACACATGAACAGATGAACACATGAACAGATTAGCACAGACGAAGACATGAACAGATTAGCACAGATGAACACATGAACAGATTAGCACAGATGAACACATGAACAGATGAACACATGAACAGATTAGCACAGATGAACACATGAACAGATGAACACATGAACAGATTAGCACAGACGAACACATGAACAGATGAATTAAATGAACACATGAAACACTTGAACAGATGAACCGATTAGCACAGATGAACACATGAACAGATTAGCACAGATGAACACATGAACAGATTAGCAAAGATGAACACATGAACAGATGAACACATGAACAAATTAGCACAGATTAACACATGAACAGATTAGCACAGATGAACACATGAACAGATTAGCACAGATGAACACATGAATAGATTAGCACAGACGAAGACATGAACAGATTAGCACAGATGAACACATGAACAGATTAGCACAGATGAACACATGAACCGATTAGCACAGATGAACACATGAACAGATTAGCACAGACGAAGACATGAACAGATTAGCACAGATGAACACATTAACAGATTAGCACAGATGAACACATGAACAGATGAACACATGAACAGATTAGCACAGACGAAGACATGAACAGATTAGCACAGATGAACACATGAACAGATTAGCACAGATGAACACATGAACAGATGAACACATGAACAGATTAGCACAGATGAACACATGAACAGATGAACACATGAACAGATTAGCACAGACGAACACATGAACAGATGAATTAAATGAACACATGAAACACTTGAACAGATGAACCGATTAGCACAGATGAACACATGACCAGATTAGCACAGACAAACACATGAACAGATTAGCACAGATGAACACATGAACAGATGAACACATGAACAGATTAGCACAGACGAACACATGAACAGATGAATTAAATGAACACATGAAACACTTGAACAGATGAACCGATTAGCACAGATGAACACATGAACAGATTAGCACAGATGAACACAGATGAACACATGAACAGATTAGCAAAGATGAACACATGAACAGATGAACACATGAACAAATTAGCACAGATTAACACATGAACAGATTAGCACAGATGAACACATGAACAGATTAGCACAGATGAACACATGAATAGATTAGCACAGACGAAGACATGAACAGATTAGCACAGATGAACACATGAACAGATTAGCACAGATGAACACATGAACCGATTAGCACAGATGAACACATGAACAGATTAGCACAGACGAAGACATGAACAGATTAGCACAGATGAACACATTAACAGATTAGCACAGATGAACACATGAACAGATGAACACATGAACAGATTAGCACAGACGAAGACATGAAAAAATTAGCACAGATGAACACATGAACAGATTAGCACAGATGAACACATGAACAGATGAACACATGAACAGATTAGCACAGACGAACACATGAACAGATGAATTAAATGAACACATGAAACACTTGAACAGATGAACCGATTAGCACAGATGAACACATGACCAGATTAGCACAGACAAACACATGAACAGATTAGCACAGATGAACACATGAACAGATGAACACATGAACAGATTAGCACAGACGAACACATGAACAGATGAATTAAATGAACACATGAAACACTTGAACAGATGAACCGATTAGCACAGATGAACACATGACCAGATTAGCACAGATGAACACATGACCAGATTAGCACAGACAAACACATGAACAGATTAGCACAGATGAACAAATGAACAGATGAATCACATGAACACATGAAACACTTGAACAGATGAAGAGATGAACACATAAACAGATGAACACATGAACAGATGAATCACATGAACAGATGAATCACATGAACACATGAAACACTTGAACAGATGAACACATGAACAAATGAACACATGATGTCTGATGATCTGCTCTGTGACCCACAGTCGCTGCTTTGAGTTTCTGGATCTGATGCTTCAGGAGTGGCAAACTACTGCTCTGGAGAGGTGAAAGACACACACACACACACACACACACACACACACACACACACACACACACCACACACACACACACACACACACACACACACACACACACACACACACACACACACACACACACACACACACACACACACACACACACTAATGGACAGAGGCTTGTGTTTCAGATTGATTAGAGCTCATGTTCTGCTCAACTCATGTTAAAGCTCCTCTCTCTCTCTCTCTCTCCCTCTCTCTCTCCTCTCTCTCTCTCTCTCTCTCTCTCTCTCTCTCTCTCTCTCTCTCTCTCTCTCTCTCTCTCAGACACATCTCTGTCCTGATGGAGACAATAAAGAAAGGTGTTCATGATGCTGACTCTGAGGCCCGCTCTCTCGCCAGAAAGTGAGTCTATGTGTGTACAATGGCCCCTTTTCACATCTGCGTGTTTCTCAGCAGCTGAAGCGGTCATAGTTGGGAAACTCAGAGCACAGTGAATAGGAGAGTACAACACATCATTACTTTACAATCCTATTCGCTGAAATAATGACAGAAAAACTCCAGGATGGTGTTCTCAAGACTCTCAGACAGAGGAAAACAATAGTGTGAGACTGATAACAGCAGCCAGAAGAGAGGATCGTGTCAGATTTACTGTCCTGCCCCATATATGCTGCATGACACACACCTCACACAAACGGGAATTCGGTTATTTGTAATTTGATGCAAAGATGATATAATACACACATAAATACAGATAAAAAATCTGAATATTTTTAAGGATTTAAGATGCTGATGACCGTTAAACGTGTGTGTGTGTGTGTGTGTGTGTGTTCTGCAGGTGTTACTGGGCTTTTCATGGACACTTCAGCAGAGAGGCGGATCTGCTGTTTCAGGCTCTGGAAGCGAGTTATCAGAGAGCGCTTCAGTCTCAGCTGCAGAGTTCAGACAGCATCATCTCACTGCCACAATCTGACCGCTCATCATCCAGCTCACAGGAGAGCCTCAGGTCACACACATACACACACTTGTATACATGGATTACAGAGACACTCCATAGGCATAATGTATTTTATACTGTAAAAGCCGCTAATGATAAGCCCCTCGCCCTCCCCTACCTCTAAACCCAACCCTCACAGCAAACCTGTGGCATTCCGGTTCATTCATTTTCTTTTCAGCTTAGTCATTTTATTAATCTGGGGTCGCCACAGCAGAATGAACCGACAACTTATCCAGCATGTTTTACATAGTGGACGCCCTTCCAGCTGCAACCCAGTGCTGGGAAACACCCATACACACTCATTCACACACACACACACTCATACACTACAGCCAATTTAGCTTACCCAATTCCCCTATACCACATGTTTTTGGACTGTGGGGGAAACTGGAGCACTCGGAAAGAAACCAACGCCAACACGGGGAGAACATGCAAACTCCACACAGAAACGCCAACTGACCCAGCCGGGACTTGAATCAGCAACCTTCCAGTGCTGCCCCCTGTGGCAACATTTGATTATCTAAAGACTTTAAGTATGATTTTTAAGCGGTTTGAATTAGAGGGACACGAGGTGCGACCCTGTAAACCACCTTTAAAGAGTACAGCTAAGTGTTACGCCCCATTCACACGAGGCTTCAGCTTCAACGCTTGACAGAGGGCGTGTCTGAAGTTGGGGCTGACGCGATCGTCATTGCAGCGTCAGCCAATGAAATTAGTCAGCAATAGGCCACTGTTGGAGCTGGTGTATTTGCATACAGCGATCTGATTGGCTGACGCTTCCGTCTGCGCTTGAAAAGTTGAGCAAGTCCCTACTTCTGCAGCGAGCAACGCCTCTGAAGCGGCGCCGACGGATCCACAATGCAGTTCGGCAACGCCTGACGTCACCCATTCAAAGTGGATGGGAAGCGTTGAAGCTGACGCCCCGTGTGAATGGGCGGTATACAACTTCATGTTCCTGTAAACCACATACACACACCGGCCACTTTATTAGGTACACCTGTCCAACGGCTCATTAACGCAAATTTCTAATCAGCCAATCACATGGCAGCAGCTCAATGCATTTAGGCATGTAGACATGGTCAAGACGATCTGCTGCAGGTCAAAGCGAGCATCAGAATGGGGAAGAAAGGGGATTTAAGTGACTTTGAACGTGGCATGGTTGTTGCTGCCAGACGGGCTGCTCTGAGTATTTCAGAAACTGCTGATCTACTGGGATTTTCAAGCACAACCATCTCTAGGGTTTACAGAGAAGGGTCTGAACAAGAGGAAATATCCAGTGAGCGGCAGTTCTGTGGGCGCAAATGCCTTGTTGATGCCAGAGTTCAGAGGAGAATGGCCAGACTGGTTCCAGCTGATGGAAAGGCAACAGTAACTCAAATAAGCACTCGATACAACCGAGGTCTGCAGAAGAGCATCTCTGAACACACAACACATCCAACCTTGAGGCGGATGGGCTACAGCAGCAGAAGACTACACCGGGTGCCACTCCTGTCAGCTAACAACAGGAAACTGAGGCTACAATTCACACAGGCTCATAGAACACACACGCACGCACACACACACACACAAACCAGTTCACACTTGTACAGCTATCTTTATGGGGACCTCCCATAGCTGTAATGATGTTTCTACTGTACAGACTCACACACTCACTGCTGTTTTCTCTCCACAGCCGCCCGACGACTGCTAGAACAACCACCACCAGCAGCCTGAGCAGGAGTAAGAACACACACTCACAATTGTACAGCTATCTGCCCATAGATTTAATGATGTTTCTACCGCACAGACTGTATATTCTGTATTAAAAAAAAAAACATCCCCGCTAGGTCAGAATTTACTGGTAACTGTCACACACACACACACACACTTAATTGGGACTTCCCATAGCTTTGAAGTTTTTCTGGTTTTGCTATACTTGTGGGGACATTTGGTACACACAATGTGTACTAATCACAATGTGTTTGTGTGTTGCTGTGCGTCAGCAAAAGCTGTGAGTGCCGGCTCGTGCTCCTCGTCTGGAAGTCTTCAGCGTTCTCGCAGTGATGTGGATGTGAATGCTGCAGTCTGTGCCAAATCCCGGATGCCTGCTGTACCTGCTGCTGTGCTCACTGCTGCCACCTTCAGCTCCGCCACTGCACTGCCGCCCGGATCCTACGCCTCACTGGGTAAAACTACAACACACACACATCAACACACAGAACAGGGCTGTGACTAATGATTATTTTGATTATCGATTAAGGGTGGCTCAGTGGTTAGCACTGTGGCCTCACAGCAAAAAGGTTGCTGGTTCGAGTCCCAGCTGGGTCAGTTGGCGTTTCTGTTTGGAGTTTCTCCCCGTGTTGGCGTGGGTTTCCTCCGGGTGCTCCGGTTTCCCACACAGTCCAAACACATGCGCTTTAGGGGAATTGATGAACTAAATTGGCCGTAGTGTACGAGTGTGTGTGTGTGTGTGTGTGTGTGTGTGTGTGTGAATGAGTGTGTATGGGTGTTTTCCAGTACTGGGTTGCAGCTGGAAGGGCATCCGCTGTGTAAAACATATGCTGGAATAATTGGTGGTTCATTGCACTGTGGCAACCCCTGATGAATAAAGGGACTAAGCCGAAGGAAAATGAATGAATGAATGAAAAAATATCAAATTTAGATGAAAATGTGCAGTTTTTATTCATTTTGCTTCATCTATTTTCCTTCATGATCAATAAACACATTTGTTTCTATATTTTTTGTCAATATTAGGATGCAAATGTTTAGATATTTTACTGCAGTACAGTTTGTAAAGCACATGCTCCATAAAGATGCAGGGTTGTTGAGTTTCCCAGATACTGTTTCATTATATTTAGTTATTTTGCATGAATGTTTTTATCCATCGAGTTGGGTCAGATTTATTTCTGCTGTGCTTTATATACTGTAGGTCAGTGGTTCTCAAACTGTAGTACGTGTACCACTAGTGGTACGCAGGCTTCCTTCTAGAGGTACGCAGAGTAATCGCTTAATAAATTAAAGTAAAAAGAGCACACTTTAACCCCTTTGTACGATAACACCGATATGATCAGTAAATTGATTTTAATTGGCTAAACCTTTATTTTATTTTTAATTTTATAATGTTTGTCATGTGCGTTGCTAGACCTACAGTTGCAATCAAAATTATTCAACCCCCTGAATTATAAGCCCCCCTGTTTATTTTTTTCCCCAATTTCTGTTTAACGGAGAGAAAATTTCTAACACATTTCTAAACATAATAGTTCTAATAACTCATTTCTAATAACTGATTTATTTTCTCTTTGTCATGATGACAGTAAATAATATTTGACTAGATATTCTTCAAGACACTTCTATACAGCTTAAAGTGACATTTAAAGGCTTATCTAGGTTAATTAGGGTAACTAGGCAGGTTAGGGGAATTAGGCAAGTTATTGTATAATGATGGTTTGTTCTGTAGACTATCGAATAAAAAATTAGCTTAAAGGGGCTAAAAATATTGACCTTAAAATGGGTTTTAAAAAATTTAAAACTGCTTTTATTCTAGCCGAAATAAAACAAATAAGACTTTCTCCAGAAGAAAAAATATTATCAGACATACTGTAAAAATTTCCTTGCTCTGTTAAACATCATTTGGGAAATATTTAAAAAAGAATAAAAAATTCAAAGGGGGTTGAATAATTTTGAATGCAACTGTATTTTAGGGGGGCTGTAGTCCCCGTATATTTCTAATCAGCCCCCCTAAAACTTTTGCGATTTGCTCATAAACTGTACACTAAATTGTTGCCTCAGTCCCCTTTAAATTTGATAAGAAAACGGCGGCAGAATACGGCTCCTCCCCGTCTTTTGTTTTTATTTGATCAGCAAACCACTGCTTATTTGCAGTTCTTTGATATAGATGACCTTGTATCACCTGTATCCCAATGTCACAGAGGAGCAGTCGGGTTTTCTCGGCGTTCACCTCACCAGCACAGCTGTTACCTCCAGCAAAAAATATACAGTTGAAGTCAAAATTATTAGCCCCCCCTAAATTATTCGCCCCCCTTTTTATTTTTTTCCCCAATTTCTGTGTAATGGAGAGCAGATTTCTTGAACACATTTCTAAACATAATAGTTTTAATAACTCATCTCTAATAACTGATTTATTTTATCTTTGCCATGATGACAGTAGGATGTTTCCCAGAGATGGGTTGCAGCT
Source organism: Danio kyathit (assembly GCA_903798195.1). Lineage (NCBI taxonomy): Eukaryota > Metazoa > Chordata > Actinopteri > Cypriniformes > Danionidae > Danio > Danio kyathit. The sequence goes on along the minus strand of LR812529.1, from coordinate 53,812,778 downwards.
GGAAGGGCATCTGCTGCGTTAAACAAATGCTGGATAAGTTGGCGGTTCATTCTGCTGTGGCGACCCCAGATTAATAAAGGGACTAGGCCGAAAAGAAAATGAATGAATAAATGAATGATGACAGTAAATAATATTTGACTAGATATTTTCCAAGACACTTCTATACAGCTTAAAGTGACATTTAAAGGCTTAACTAGGTTAATTAGGGTAACTAGGCAGGTTAGGGTAATTAGGCAAGTTATTGTATAATGATGGTTTGTTCTGTAGACTATCGAAAAAAATATAGCTTAAAAGGGCTAATATTGACCTTAAAATGGCTTTTAAAAAATTAAAAACTGCTTTTATTCTAGCCGAAATAAAACAAATAAGACTTTCTCCAGAAGAAAAAATATTATCAGACATACTGTGAAAATTTCCTTGCTCTGTTAAACATCATTTGGGAAATATTTAAAAAAGAAAACAAATTCAAAGGGGGGCAAATAATTCTGACTTCAACTGTACGTGCAACATATATTCCACAATATATCAAAAAGTAAGTTTAAAAGAGTTTATATATGAATATGATGACATATAGACCATATTTATGAGGTCCAAGGAACATTCCAGGTTTTGTTGAATAGGCTACTAGTATATGTTAATGCTTTACATTTAAGTACAGCAGTTTTCTTTTGACTTTTTAAGAACTGTGCCATTTTAATTAACTTTTAAAAGCACATTGTAATTTAAATGTTGACGTTTTATTTATTTTTTACTTGTAAGCACAGTGCAGTGTTAATGTTCACTATTATAACCGTTTATAATGTTTAAAGTGGCTGACAATAATCAATATTCATAATAATAGGAATTAATCTGCCTCGTTTTTGAACTGTGCTGTGCTGCAGCTGCTTAACTAGGCCTGCTATGCTACTGTATTATAATACTGGTCATTATGGTGGTACTTGGAGAGACAATTTGTTTCTGAGATGGTACTTGGTGAAAAAAGTTTGAGAACCACTGCTGTAGATCATTTCAGAGCAGCTTCAGTAATAAACAGAAGTTAGGTCAGATGTTATGATGGAGGATTGTAATGCTGTTGTGCTTCTGCTCTTATCTGCTCAAAGACGCTGCTGGTAATGTGGAGGGTAAGAGAAGTGTGGGTGAGTGTGTGTGTTTGCGCACACATATAAGTGTGTGTGCATGAGTTGGTTGTAGTTTTTGTCTGTTATGGAGATCAGATGTTCTGTTGTCTTGTCCACATTTATGACATCATTCATTCATTTTCAACTGCTTTTAAGGGGCCGGGTCGCGGGGGCAGCAGTCTTAGTAGAGAACCCCAGACTTCCCTCTCCCCAGACACTTCCTCCAGCTCCTCCAGGGAGATCCCGAGGCGTTCCCAGGCCAGCCGAGAGACATAGTTCCTCCAGCGTGTCCTGGGTTTTCCCCGAGGCCTCCTCCTGGTGGGACATGCCTGGAACACCTCCCTAAGTAGGCGTCCAGGAAGCATCTGAAACAGATGCCTGAGCCACCTCAGCTGACTTATCTGAATGTTGAGGATCAGCGGCTCTACTCCGAGCTCCTCCCGGGTGTCAGAGCTCCTCACCTTATCTATAAGGGTGCGCCCTGCCACCCTGCGAAGGAAACTCATTTCGGCCACTTGTTTCTGAGATCTTGACCCAAAGCTCATGACCATAGGTGAGAGTAGGAATGTAGATTGACCGGTAAATCGAGAGCTTTGCCTTTCGGCTCAGCTCCTTCTTTACCACAACAGACCGACACATCGACCGCATTACTGCTGCCGCTGCACCAATCCACCTGTCAATCTCACACTCCATCCTTTCCTCACTCGTGAACAAAACCACAAGATACTTGAACTCCTCCACCTGGGGTAAAGACTTTCCTCTAAACCTGGAGATGGACAACCACCTTTTTCCGGTGGAGCATTATGACCTCGGTGCTGATTCTCATCCCAGCCGCGTCACACTCGGCAGCAAACCTCCCCAATGAGCCTGTGCGAAGGCTAGGACATAAAATCACACAAAGTTTAATAATCCAGCTGCATTCTCCAGCTCCTGCGTGAGCAGCAGTGCTTTAAACACGTTTGCTTCAGTCAGTGTGTGTCTTCATAGCGTCTGTGATCAGTTTGTCCATGTGAAGACGTGTTTACAGTGTTTAACAATATATTACAGTGGTGTTTGTGTGTATCACCTGTTTGTGGAAATAGATATTATTGTCAAGATTAACATTTTAATATATGGATTAATACACTCACCGGCCACTTTATTAGGTACACCTTACTAGTACTGGGTTGGACCCCCTTTTGCCTTCAGAACTGCCTTAATCCTTCGTGGCAGAGATTCAACAAGATAATGGAAATATTCCTCAGAGATTTTGCTCCATATTGACATGATAGCATCACTTCAGATTTGTCGGCTGCACATCCATGATGCGGATCAAGGCAGGATGGATCCATGCTCTCATGTTGTTGAGGCCAAATTCTGACCCGACAATCCAAATGTGGCAGGAGAAATGGAGACTCATCAGACCAGGCAACGTTTCTCCAATCTTCTATTGTCCAGTTTTGGTGAGTCTGTGTGAATTGTAGCCTCAGTTTCCTGTTCTTAGCTGACAGGAGTGGCACCCGGTGTGGTCTTCTGCTGCTGTAGCCCATCCGCCTCAAGGTTGGACGTGTTGTGTGTTCAGAGATGCTCTTCTGCAGACCTCAGTGTAACGAGTGCTTATTTGAGTTACTGTTGCCTTTCTATCAGTCTGGAACCATGTCTACATGCCTAAATGCATTAATTTGCTGCCATGTGATTGGCTGATTAGAAATTTGCGTTAACAAGCAGTCGGACAGGTGTACCTAATAAAGTGGCCGGTGAGTGTATATATATTACAAAAACGTATTAGCTTTAAATAAATCAATATATTAATATATTGAATAAATTATTTATATTTAAATATTGTGTTTTAAGTAATAAATAATACACATTTTATAAATGTAATATATATTATTACAATATGCATTTATCATAAAATAATCGTGTCAGTTTTTATCAAGTTATTTTAAATGTATTTTCAATTTGTGCACGGTGGTGCGGTGGGTAGCACAATCGCCTCACAGCAAGAAGGTCACTGGTTCGAGCCTTGGCTGGGTCAGTTGGCGTTTCTGTGTGGAGTTTGCATGTTCTCCCCGTGTTGGCGTGGGTTTCCTCCGAGTGCTCCCTAACTCTAACTCTGCCTCCAAAAAACATGCGGTACAGGTAAATTGAATAAGCTAAATTGTCTGTAGTGTATGTGTGTGAATGAGTGTGTATGAGTGTTTCCCAGTGATGGTTTGCAGCTGGAAGGGCATCCACTGCGTAAAACATATGCTGGATAAGTTGGCGGTTCATTCCACTGTGGCGACCCCTGATTAATAAAGGGACTAAGCCGAAAAGAAAATGAACGTATGAATATGTGTGTGTGTGTCTGTGTATATGTGTATCTGTGTGTACATATGTGCATATGTAACAGAGGCCAGCGAGTAAGTGCTGTGCAGGTAAACCTCACTCCTCTGACCTCTAAAGGTGCTCTAGCGACAGACGCTAGTGGCCATGGTCTTTAGGCTCCTTGTTAGAGCAACCGACTCCCATGCAGAAGGTTGCCGGTTCGATCCCAGCTCGGAGTGGGTTGGGTAGTGTAGGACCGGCGGGGTTACATTGGTGCCGTGACCCGGATGGGAGTGAGGTTGAGTGGGGGAGAGTGTAACAGAGGTCAGCTAGTAAGTGCTGTGCAGGTAAACCTCAATCCTCTGACCTCTAAAGGTGCTCTAGCGACAGACGCCAGAGGCCATGGTCTTTAGCCTCCTTGGTAGAGCAACCGACTCCCATGCGGAAGGTCGCCTGTTGGATACCAGCTCGGAGCGGGTTGGGTGGCGTAGGACCGGCGGGGTTACACATATATAAATACACACGCACAAATAATACTTGCCAATATAATTTTTTTACGATAAATGCATATTTTATTAATGAATGTATATTATTTACCATCAAGTCTGGGGTATGAATAATTTTGTGCTTGACTGTATATATATATATTAGTATAGCAAATAAAAATTGAAAGTTGTGTAGTTATTGAAATAATTTATAGCTACCAGTTTAGATGTAATGTTTGGCTGTATTTGCAGGTCGAGTGCGCACCAGACGCCAGAGTTCAGAGACACCGGCTGGAGGCGGAGCTTCTGTGACTGACATAAGGGGGCGGAGCCGAGCCAAAGCTGCCTCCCAATCACAGCGTGAGTTTGAGATTCAGGATTTATGCACATCACTCAAATATAAACACAGGACCATCACGGCACACTGAAAGGATTCATTCATTCATTCATTTTCTTTTTGGCTTAGTCTCTTTATTAATCTGGGGTTCGCCACAGTGGAATGAACCACCAACTTATCCAGCATATGTTTTACGCAGCGGATGCCCTTCCAGCTGCAACCCATCACTGGGAAACATCCATACACACTCATTCACACACATACACTACGGACAATTTAGTCTACCCAATTCACCTGTACCGCATGTGTTTGGACTGTGGGGGAAACCGGAGCACCCGGAGGAAACCCACGCCAACATGGGGAACAATTAAAGGATAGTTCACTAAAATGCATTTAATTACCTTTAAGAGTTTCTTGAACACAAAAGTAGACATTTTGAAGAATGTTGGAAACCAGCAACCATTGACTTCCATAGTAGAAATCAATACAATGCAATTCAACATTTTTCAAAATGTCTTCTTTTGTGTCGCTGCATGTGCCGCTCCATCAGCTGTTATTCAAATATCATTAATCACTCTCTATATTAACCCAACACACTGACTCTACTGGTGTGTGTGTGTGTGTGTGTGTGTGTTTCAGCGGGCAGTCGCTCCAGTTCTCCACGAAAGCTCTTGTCATATGGACGAGTGTCTGGGGTTTCTGCAACACACACTCACAGACTCAGTAAAATCCCTCGCAGTCAAGGCTGCAGTCGAGAGACCAGCCCGAGTAGAGCAACACACGGTAAACACACACACACACACACACATGCATACACACACACAAACACACACACACATTAGTTGTTCTTTTCATGTTGTTTGTTATGGATGTGTGAGTTTGATTTTTCTTTTCCTATTGACTTTAATGCTGATGCTGCAAATGTTATTAATCTCTCATGTTTACAGTGTTTATTTTGGTTTATTTGTTTATGGGATGTTTTACTGATATAATTACTTAGTTGAAATAGCACATATTATATTTGTAATTTATTTATTACATTTCTTTTTATCATTTTTGTCAAGGGGAATGTTATATTAACATTGTTTTGTTATTTGTTATTCATGATTGGTTGAGATTTTCTGTGTATTTTGTTCTTTTTTAAATAATTTTTCCTTGTTTTCCTTTTCATTTCAGATTTGTTTTACAGTTTATATGTCTGCTGCTAAAAAGAATAATCACTTTTATTTATATTATTATTGTTATCATTTTTATTGTTATTATTAATGCATATTTGATGTATTCGCCATGTTCTTGTTTTCTGGAATGGGGGATTTGTATTTTAATATTGTTGTAGTTGTTATTGTCATGTGTACAAATATACATATATATATATATAAATATGTGTGTGTGTGTGTGTGCACACTCACCGGCCACTTTATTAGGTACACCTGTCCAACAGCTCGTTAATGCAAATTTCTAATCAGCCAATCACATGGCAGCAGCTCAATGCATTTAGGCATGTAGACATGGTCAAGACGATCTGCTGCAGTTCAAAGCGAGCATCAGAATGGGGAAGAAAGGGGATTTAAGTGACTTTGAACGTGGCATGGTTGTTGCTGCCAGACGGGCTGCTCTGAGTATTTCAGAAACTGCTGATCTACGGGGATTTTCACGCACAACCATCTCTAGGGTTTACAGAGAATGGTCAGAAAAAGAGGAAATATCCAGTGAGCGGCAGTTCTGTGGGCGCAAATGCCTTGTTGATGCCAGAGGTCAGAGGAGAATGGCCAGACTGGCTCCAGCTGATAGAAAGGCAACAGTAACTCAAATAAGCACTCGATACACCGAGGTCTGCAGAAGAGCATCTCTGAACACACAACACGTCCAACCTTGAGGCGGATGGGCTACAGCAGCAGAAGACCACACCGGGTGCCGCTCCTGTCAGCTAAGAACAGGAAACTGAGGCTACAATTCACACAGGCTCACCAAAACTGGACAATAGAAGATTGGAGAAACGTTGCCTGGTCTGATGAGTCTCCATTTCTGCTGCCACATTCGGATGGTCGGGTCAGAATTTGGCCTCAACAACATGAAAGCATGGATCCATCCTGCCTTGTATCAGCGGTTCAGGCTGCTGGTGGTGGTGTAATGGTGTGAGGGATAGTTTCTTGGCACACTTTGGGCTCATTAGTACCAATTGAGCATCGTGTCAACGCCACAGCCTACCTGAGAGTTGTTGCTGACCATGTCCATCCCTTTATGACCACAGTGTCTCCATCTTCTGATGGCTACTTCCAGCAGGATAACGCACCATGTCATAAAGCGTGAATCATCTCAGACTGGTTTCTTGAACATGACAATGAGTTCACTGTACTCAAATGGCCTCCACAGTCCTCAGAGCTCAATCCAATAGAGCACCTTTGGGATGTGATGTAACGGGAGATTGGCATCATGGATGTGCAGCCGACAAATCTGCAGCAACTGTGTGATGCTATCATGTCAATATGGAGCAAAATCTCTGAGGAATATTTCCAGTATCTTGTTGAATCTCTGCCATGAAGGATTAAAGCAGTTCTGAAGGCAAAAGGGGTCCAACCCGATACTAGTAAGGTGTACCTAATAAAGTGGCCGCTGAGTGTGTGTAAATAATGTTTGCAAGTGTGTGATTGTATATGTTATTTATGGGTGTAATATGTCTGGGGTTAATATGTGTGTGATGTATATAATGCATCCGTGTTTCTGTTTTATGTAATGTGTGTGTGTGTGTATAATGTATGTGTAACGTGTATAATGCATGCGTGTGTGTGTGATGTATATAATGTGCATATTTGTGTGTTAGCGCGGGGCAGTCGTATCCCGAGGCCCAGTGTGAGTCAGGGTTGTAGTCGCGACACAAGTCGAGAGAGCAGTCGAGACACCAGTCCTGCCCGCGGCTTCAGTCCTCTGGGTGAGAGTCACACTTATAAGCTTAATGGGACTATTTTCAGTTTCATATGGTTTCTTTTACAGCATCGATGCTGTAATGTAATTAAATCACACGCAGTTAAAGAGACTTAAGCATTCATTTAGTTGTTTAAGCCCTAAAAACAAGATGAAAGACCGTGTAAATGCAAGTGCCGTCAGGAGCAGCAGGCAAGCGCAGAAACTCTTGAATATACTGGGGTGAAATACCAGTTGATATTTTAAAGGCATGGCGGGGGGGAAATGTAATTTATTGCAGTGCTTCTTGTACAATCTGAGATCCACTTTATATCATATATCAATCAGGCAGTGAAGATCGATGATTTTTAAAGAAATCAGATCCTAAACACGGCGATTTTGTAATGTATGACAGTCCACATGAAGCTGACTGAAAATTATAGTCCCTGTGTGTGTATAGTTCATTGGGGGTGTTGGGGGCACTGATGAAATAACCTGTTTTTTTTCCGCTGGTGGGTTGTGTTTGAATGTGTGTGTCTGTGTGTATATCTGTGTGTGTGTGTCTCTTCCCAGCGTCACACAGACACTGTCGCTCCACGGGTGCACTGACCGGCACTGACTGTCTGCAAACAGGTGATCTTCATCATCATCATCTTTATTTTCATCATCAGAGAGTGTGTGCAGTACTGATGTTCATCCACACGGCGGCGCCACTGAGCTCAATCCTCACACACTGAACACTGCTGTGAAGCGCTCTGCTGTTCTGCGCATTTACAGCTTTTGATTTGTGACTCTGAACCACAACAACACTCTTAAGTGTCTTAAATTGAGATTTGTACATCATCTGAAAGCTGAATAAATAAGCTTTCCATTGATGACGGATGTGTTGCAATATTTGGACAGTATTTTGTATTGGAAAATCTGGAATCTGAGAGTCCGAAAAACTGAAATATTTAGAAAATCACCTTTAAAGTTATCTAAATGAAGCGCTTAGCAATGCATATTACTAATCAACAATTAAGTTTTGATATACTTACAGTAGGATTTAAAAAAAAAAGTATTTTAAAATATATACTAAATAGTTATTGATTTTTGGCATAAAAGAAAAATCAATCATTTGCCTGTTACCAAAAATATACTTGTGCAACTTATGACTGGTTTTGTGCTTCAGTGTCATGTGTTATTGTTTGTTTTCATGCATTTATATTGTGAATTTTTTTTGTCTTTTATGTTTGCATATTTGTCATTTTTGGGGAAATATTATGTGCTTTTATTTATGGTTTTTATTTCTATATTTCTATTTCTGTTGTTGGTGCATGTACATTGTTGTATTTTACATATGTACAGTTGAAAGCAGAAGTTTCCATATGCTGTTTAATAAGGCACATAAACTTAAACAAAAAGTCAGATGTTAATGTGACTAAACTTTTTCTCTTTTAGGTAAGTTAAGATGATCAAATTAGTTTCTGTTCTGCTTAATAGCAGAATAATGAGAGAAATATTTGTTGAGAAATTGTTATAACTTTTCTTGAAACTCAAGTTTACATACAATAAGATTATTCTGCCTCTGAAAAAGCTCAGATGATGATGTCAAGGTTTTGGAAGTTTCTGATTGGCTAATTGACAATATTGAGTTTATTGGGGGCACAACTGTAGAATAGTATTGAAGGAAAAGCTCAAACACACTGCTTCCTTGTGTGACAGCATGGGAAAATCAACAAGCCAGAATCAACACAAAAGCCAGATTACAATTAGCTAAATTACACTGGGAAAAAGACTAATGTTTGGAGACATGTCCTGTGCTCTGATGGAGCTAAGATTGAACTGTTTGGCCATAATGACCAGTGTTACATTTGGAGGACAAAGGGGAAAGCTTACAAGCCTAGGAACACCATCCCAACTGTGAAGGATGGGGGCGGCAGCATCATGTTGTGGGGCTGTTTTGCTGCAAGAGGGACTGGTCCACTTCACAGCATAGATGGCATCATGAAGAAAGAACATTATGTAGAAATACTGAAGCAACATCTCAAGACATCAGCCAAGAAATTAAAACTTGGCCACAAATGGGTCTTCCAAACAGACCATGACCCTAAGCATACCGCCGAATTCGTTCAAATGTGCTTTAAGGACAACAGAGTGAATGTTTTGGAGTGGCCATCACAAAGCCCTGACCTAAATCCTATAGAAAATGTGTGGGCAGAGTTGAAAAAGCTTGTACGAGCAAGACAGCCTAGAAATCTGACTCAGTTACACCAATTCTGTCAGGAGGAATGGGCCAAAATTCCTGCAAACTATTGTGAGAAGCTTGTGGAAGGAGACCCAAAACATTTGACCAAAGCTATACAGTTTAAAAGCAAAGCTAAACAATACCATTTTTTTACCATTTAGCAAATGTAAATGATTTAGGTAATCCTAACAGACCTAAAATAGTAAACGTTTAGTATGATTTACCATCAGACATTTATTCAAATTGGTTATGTTCCTTTATTTAGAGTGAATGTAAACTTCTGGGTTCAACTGTAAATGAGTTCAGTTCATTCTAATCTGATATAATTTTCATTTATTATTTTTCTTGAAAAAGGTTTGAATGGAAAAATGTATTGCATCACTAACAAACATTACAATCCTCAGAGATATTTAATAACTGAACAAATCTTGAACTTTCAAACGGCTCAGAATGAGCTTACATTTAATCATTTATATATTTATTATACATTTGATTTAAAAACACGTGTTTTTTAGACCCATATTGCCTTTAATTTGAAAGGCTTGTCATCTAAGACTGCTTTTTTATTGAATATTCAATTGCCGTTTCTTATACTGTATATTTGTCACATGCAGAAATAGTTTGTATTTTGTTTGTGTGCTGTGATGCTGAATTATTGGAATCAACTCGAAGCATGTCATTTGTCAAATTTGCATTTGCAATATGCATTTCTGTGACTTGTATACACATGGAAATATATGCAAATTGCATAAATGACATACAAGTTCATATTTACATTGCGCACATCTGGGGTCGCCACAGCGGAATGAACCGCCAACTTATTTAGCACATGTTTTATGCAGCGGATGCCCTTCCAGCTGCAACCCATCTCTGGGAAACACCCATACACACTCATTCACACACATACGTACACTACGGACATTTTAGCCTACATAATTTACATATAGTGCATGTCTTTGGACTGTGGGGGAAACCGGAGCGGCCGGAGGAAACCCACGCGAATCCAGGGAGAACATGCAAACTCCACACAGAAACGCCAACTGACCCAGCCGAGGCTCGAACCAGCAACCTTCTTGCTGTGAGACGACAGCACTACCTACTGCGCCACCGCCAATGTACAAATTTGATTTGGAATATTATGAGTTGTTTTGAACTTACGAATTGGATTTTGTGAATGTGAATTGTGTTGTGGACGTATGAATTATATTTTGTAAATGTTTTATTTCTGAGATTAATCTGGCTCCGTATGTACATTAAGGCTTATTTTATACATGTGAAGTGCACATATGAACTTGTATGTCATATATGTCATTTGCATATATTTGCATATATCAGATTTGTTCTAGCATGTGTGTGATGTCTGATATATCTGTGTGTGTGTGTGTGTGTTCAGATCGGTTCGGGCTCCTCCATCAGGCTCATATTTCTGCGTCAGTAAATGCCATGCGGATCCTGAACACAGGCACAGAGGTGGAGGCGGCGGTCGCAGACGCTCTGGTGAGAATCAAATCTGTCTCTGTTCATTCATTCATTCATTCATTCATTTTCTGCCGCTTTTCCGGGGCCGGGTCGCGGGGGTAGCAGTCTTAGGAGAGAACCCCAGACTTCCCTCTCCCCAGACACTTCCTCCAGCTCCTCCGGGGGGATCCCGAGGCGTTCCCAGGCCAGCCGAGAGACATAGTCCCTCCAGCGTGTCCTGGGTCTTCCCCGAGGCCTCCTCCCAGTGGGACATGCCTGGAACACCTCCCTAGGTAGGCGTCCAGGAGGCATCCGAAATAGATGCCCGAGCCACCTCAACTGACTTCTCTCGATGTGGAGGAGCAGCGGCTCTACTCCGAGCTCCTCTCGAGTGACAGAGCTCCTCACCCTATCGATAAGGGTGCGCCCTGCCACCCTTCGAAGCAAACTCATTTCGGCCTCTGTTCATTATTAAAATCATTACTAACATGTAGTGTAAAAGTTAAAAATGGCCATCATTTTAATGCTAAAAACAAAAAAAAAACTAAATATGCTACAGTACAAATCCGTAACCTGGTTACCAGTAAGTTTCCTCAATACTGTATTCACCAGCATGGACCACGCCACACTCTGAGCTAGACTTTATTGTAGGGATGAAAGGGGTGGTAAGGGAACAGTGGGATGAAGGGGAACAGAAAAGGATAAGAGGATAAACAGTGAGCAGGTAGTTAGGTTGATCGGGCGTCCTACGATGATGCCCAGAGACTCAGAGTGGGGGCACTGTCTCTGCAATATTTTGGTAGAGAGATTAGGACCCCCCGATTCAACCTAGGAAGGAAGAGATGGTTATAAAGATTGTTAATGGGTAATAGAGGGAGGGAGGTTGTGTTCGAGAGAACGAGAAGAAGAGTGCTAGAGGCTGGTCTGCCTTAAATAAGTTTTAGGGAGTAGGTGATTGGTTAAGGAGGCAAAGTAAGGCGTGGTTCCTCTGCCGAACCTTTGTTAACAAATTATCTCCTTTATACAGTGAATAACCGTAAATTGACTGGCTTATTTGTTCAATCTGTCCCTGCTAACATACTGTGCATAAATTGTATAAATCAGTTCAGAGAAGCCGAGAAATAATTGTAAGTATGCATGTTTAGTTGTTTTACATGGTTATTTTTTCTTGTCTACAGTACAGTAGAGCGGCGACTGCAGATTAGAGGAAAATAGCACTGTAAAAGTACTACTAAAGTCTACAAATGTACTCAAGTAAAATTAAAAGTGCACTGTTTTCCTGAAATGACTCCCTAAAGTATGATTCCTGAGAAAGACTCACAGTTATTTGAGTGTTTATAATCTGCTGCTTTACACCACACTGACGTGTTTGGCTTTACTCTGCTTCAGCTTCTGGGAGACTCCAGGAATAAGGTACTGAAACTAATAAACCCTCTTCAAATGTTGTCCAGTAATGCTTTTATATTATCCTAAATCATCTGTGGTAAATGTTGTTTTATGTCACTCACTTTACAATAACGGACTGCGTGACGACGCCTTTTACACTGCTGATAAAACCAGACAAGAGTTATGAAAGCTGAACATATCTCTACTGTGTGTGCGTGTGTGTTTCAGCGTGGTCAGGTGCGGCGGCGGTATGAATCTCCAGGTGTGTGTTCAGATGATGATGTGAACAGTGATGCGTCGAGTGTGTGCTCTGAGCGCTCCTTCAGTTCTCGTAATGGCAGCGCAGCTCCACATCACCTGCGGCAGACAGAGGACGTGGCGGAAATCCTGAACCGATGCGCCAGTGCTAACTGCACTGAGAGGAAAGAGGGACTGATGAGTCTCCAGAACCTGCTGAAGAACCAGAGAGTACTCAGGTACAACACACACTCATACATGCTTTTCAGAATAAAAATTAATTTCTCTTGTCTAGAAACAAAAAAAAGTCTAGACCTGAAAACAAAATCTAGAATTGAAAAAGTCTAGAACCGAAAAAAGTGTAGACCTGAAAACAAAATCTAGAATTGAAAAAGTCTAGAACTGAAAAAAGTCTAGACCGGAAAACAAAATCTAGAATTGAAAAAGTCTAGAACCGAAAAAAAGTCTAGAATTGAAAAAGTCTAGAACCGAAAAAAGTCTAGAACTGAAAACAAAATCTAGAATTAAAAAAGTCTAGAACCGAAAAAAAGTCTAGACCTGAAAACAAAATCTAGAATTGAAAAAGTCTAGAACTGAAAAAAAGTCTAGAACTGAAAACAAAATCTAGAATTAAATAAGTCCAAAACCGAAAAAAGTCTAGACCTGAAAACAAAATCTAGAATTGAAAGTCTAGTACCGAAAAAAGTCTAGAACTGAAAACAAAATCTAGAATTAAATAAGTCCAAAACCGAAAAAAGTCTAGACCTGAAAACAAAATCTAGAATTGAAAGTCTAGTACCGAAAAAAAGCCTAGAACTGAAAACAAAATCTATAACTGAAAAAGTCTTGAACTGAAAGCAAAATCTAGAACTGAAAAAGCCTAGAACTTAAAACAAAATCTATAACTGAAAAAGTATAGAACTAAAAACAAAATCTATAACTGAAAAAGTATAGAACTAAAAACAAAATCTAGAACTGAAAAAGTCTAGAACTGAAAGCAAAATCTAGAACTGAAAAGTCTGTAACTGAAAAAGTCTAAAACTGAAAGCAAAATCTAGAACTGAAAAAAGTCTAGAACTAAAAAAGTCTAGAAAAGAAAGTCTAGAACCAAAAACTAAATCTACAACCGAAAAAAGTGTAGAACTGTTAACAAAATCTAGAACCGAAAACAAAATCTAGAACCGAAAAAAGTCTAGAACCGAAAAAATCTACAACCGAAAGCAAAATCTAGAACTGAAAAAAGTCTAGAACTAAAAAAGTCTAGAAAAGAAAGTCTAAAACCAAAAACTAAATCTACAACCGAAAAAAGTGTAGAACTGTTAACAAAATCTAGAACCGAAAAAAGTCTAGAACCGAAAAAATCTACAACCGAAAAAAGGTCTAGAACCGAAAACAAAGATGAAAACCAAAAACAAAGTCTAGAACCAAAAAGTCTAGAACCACAATGCAAGTCTAGAACCAAAAAAGTCTAGAGCCAAAAACATCTAGAACCAAAAAAGTCTAGAACCAAAAACATCTAGAACCAAAAAACATCTAGAACCAAAAAAGTCTAGAACCGAAAACATCTAGAACCAAAAAAAGTCTAGAACCAAAAAAGTCTAGAACCAAAAACATCTAGAACCAAAAAAGTCTAGAACCAAAAACATCTAGAACCAAAAAAGTCTAGAACCGAAAACATCTAGAACCAAAAAAGTCTAGAACCAAAAAAGTCTAGAACCGAAAACAAAATCTAGACCCAAAAAAGTCTAGAAACGAAAACAAAATCTAGAACCAAAAAAGTCTAGAACCAAAAACATCTAGAACCAAAAAAAGTCTAGAACCAAAGACATCTAGAACCAAAAAAGTCTAGAACAAAAAACAAAAGGCTAGAACCAAAAAAGTCTAGAACCAAAAACAAAAGGCTAGAACCAAAGACATCTAGAACCAAAAAAGTCTAGAACCAAAAAAGTCTAGAACCGAAAAAGTCTAGAACCGAAAACAAAATCTAGAACCAAAAAAGTCTAGAACCGAAAACAAAATCTAGAACCAAAAAAGTCTAGAACCAAAGACATCTAGAACCAAAAAAGTCTAGAACAAAAAACAAAAGGCTAGAACCGAAAACAAAATCTAGAACCAAAAAAGTCTAGAACCGAAAACAAAATCTAGAACCAAAAAAAGTCTAGAACCAAAGACATCTAGAACCAAAAAAGTCTAGAACCAAAAAAGGCTAGAACCGAAAACAAAATCTAGAACCAAAAAAGTCTAGAACCAAAAACATCTAGAACCAAAAAAGTCTAGAACCAAAAACATCTAGAACCAAAAAAGTCTAGAACCGAAAACATCTAGAACCAAAAAAGTCTAGAACCAAAAACATCTAGAACCAAAAAAGTCTAGAACCGAAAACATCTAGAACCAAAAAAGTCTAGAACCAAAAAAGTCTAGAACCGAAAACAAAATCTAGACCCAAAAAAGTCTAGAAACGAAAACAAAATCTAGAACCAAAAAAGTCTAGAACCAAAAACATCTAGAACCAAAAAAAGTCTAGAACCAAAGACATCTAGAACCAAAAAAGTCTAGAACAAAAAACAAAAGGCTAGAACCAAAAAAGTCTAGAACAAAAAACTAAAGTCTAGAACCAAAAAACAAAAAAGTCTACAGACAAAAACAGTCTAGACAAAAACAAAATCTAGAAAAGAAAAAATGTTCAGAACAAAAACAAAGTCTAGAACCAAAAACGTCTAGAACCAAAAAACTAAAGTCTAGAACCAAAAACATCTAGAACCAAAAAAGTCTAGAACAAAAAACAAAAGGCTAGAACCGAAAACAAAATCTAGAACCAAAAAAGTCTAGAACCGAAAACAAAATCTAGAACCAAAAAAAGTCTAGAACCAAAGACATCTAGAACCAAAAAAGTCTAGAACCAAAAAAGGCTAGAACCGAAAACAAAATCTAGAACCAAAAAAGTCTAGAACCAAAAACATCTAGAACCAAAAAAGTCTAGAACCGAAAACATCTAGAACCAAAAAAGTCTAGAACCAAAAAAGTCTAGAACCAAAGACATCTAGAACCAAAAAAGTCTAGAACCAAAAAAGGCTAGAACCGAAAACAAAATCTAGAACCAAAAAAGTCTAGAACCAAAAACATCTAGAACCAAAAAAAAGTCTAGAACCAAAAAAGTCTAGAACAAAAAACAAAAGTCTAGAACCAAAGACATCTAGAACCAAAAAAGTCTAGAACCAAAAAAGGCTAGAACCGAAAACAAAATCTAGAACCAAAAAAGTCTAGAACCAAAAACATCTAGAACCAAAAAAGTCTAGAACCGAAAACATCTAGAACCAAAAAAGTCTAGAACCAAAAAAGTCTAGAACCAAAGACATCTAGAACCAAAAAAGTCTAGAACCAAAAAAGGCTAGAACCGAAAACAAAATCTAGAACCAAAAAAGTCTAGAACCAAAAACATCTAGAACCAAAAAAAGTCTAGAACCAAAAAAGTCTAGAACAAAAAACAAAAGTCTAGAACCAAAGACATCTAGAACCAAAAACATCTAGAACCCAAAAGGTCTAGAACCAAAAAAGTCTAGAACCGAAAACAAAATCTAGAACCAAAAACATCTAGAACCAAGAAAGTCTAGAACAAAAAACTAAAGTCTAGAACCAAAAAACAAAAAAAGTCTACAGACAAAAACAGTCTAGACAAAAACAAAATCTAGAAAAGAAAAAATGTTCAGAACAAAAACAAAGTCTAGAACCAAAAACGTCTAGAACCAAAAAACTAAAGTCTAGAACCAAAAACATCTAGAACCAAAAAACTAGTCTAGAACCAAAAACATTTAGAACCCAAAAAGTCTAGAACAAAAAACAAAAGTCTAGAACCAAAAAGTCTAGAACCGAAAACAAAATCTAGAACCAAAAACGTCTAGAACCAAAAAACTAAAGTCTAGAACCAAAAACATCTAGAACCAAAAACTAAAGTCTAGAACCAAAAACATCTAGAACCAAAAAACTAAAGTCTGGAACCAAAAACATCTATAACCAAAAAAGTCTAGAACAAAAAACAAAAGTCTAGAACCGAAAAAAGTCTACAAACAAAAACAGTCTAGACAAAAACAAAATCTAGAAAAGAAAAAAGGTTCAGAACAAAAACAAAGTCTAGAACCAAAAAAGTCTAGAACCGAAAACAAAATCTAGAACCAAAAAAAGTCTACAACCAAAAAAGTCTAGAATCGAAAAGGTCTAGAACTGAAAACAAAGACCAGAACCGAAAACACAATCTAGAACCAAAAACCAACGTCAGAAACTAAAGTCATTAAATCGGTGCTGCCGACTTTTAAAATGGACATTTTAATGGAGAGTTTGTGTGTGTGTGGATTGTTTTCAGTCGTGTGGAGCTGAAGCGCCTGTGTGAAATCTTCACCCGGATGTTTGCTGATCCAAACAGCAAGGTGACTTTACCTGAACACACTCACATGACTTCTGATAAATCTGATGATTAATAAACATCTGCTGTTTGTCATGATGACCTCTGATGATCATGCTTTACTCTGTTTCACGCTCTGCTGATTGATCAGAGAGTAAGTCTTTACTTTCACTTTGAACAAGTAATTACTATTATTATTATTATTATTATTTCAGATAATGCTCATTTCAGTTTTGAGTCATTAGAGTTAGGGTTACTGGTTCACTCTGAATATATGACGGAGGCTGATAAGATGTCAGAGATGCTCATCTTAAGTGTGTGTGTGTGTGTGTGTGTGTGTGTGTGTGTGTGTGTGTGTGTGTGTGCGTATGTGCATATGTGTGTGTTCATGTTTCCATGTGTGTGTGTGTGTGCGCATGCATGTCTATATATGTGTGTGTGTGTATGTGCATGTGTATGTGTGCACGTGTGTCTACGTGCATGTGTACATGTATAAGTGTGTGTTTGTATGTATGTGTGCACGTGTGTATGTGCATCTGTCTGTGTGCATTTACTGTATATGTGTATGTTTGTGCGTCTGTCTGTCTCTGTATGTGTATATAAACTGTGTGTGTGTGTGTGTGTGCAGGTGTTCAGCATGTTTCTGGAGACTCTGCTGGACTTCATCTCTCTGCACAGGGAGGATCTGCAGGACTGGCTCTTCATCCTCCTCACGCAGCTGCTGAAGAAGACGGGGGTCGACCTGCTGGGGTCCGTACAGGCCAGAGTACAGCGGGCCCTCGACGTCACACGGTCTGAGCAACACACACATACACACACGCACGCGCACACATGGATGCACGCATACACACACGCACACATACACACAAATTTACTCTCACACACACTCATACACTTACAGAAGCACACACACACACACACACACACACACACACACACACACACACACACACACACACACACACACACACACACACACTTTCGCACACACTCATGCACACAAACACATACACAGATAAACATAGATACACACACACGCATACACACACTGACATGCAGATATACACACACACACACAAATTAACTCCAAATACACACACACACACACACACTCATATGCATATGTACACACACACATGCACGCACGCACAAACACACTTACACACGCACTTATACGCACGCACGCACACACACACAGATATACACCTATATTCACACACACTTTTACACTTACACACACTTACTCACGCTCACACTCATACACTTACACAAACACACAGATAAGCATAGATACACACACACACATACACACACTCACATGCAGATATACACACACATGCACGATAACCATAGCATGCACGCACGCACACACACACATATGCACGCGCGCACACACACACATACACGTACAGTATACATATACGCCCATATTCACACACACTCATTCACATGCACACACTCACACACACATATACATGTACACACACATAAACTTACTCACAGTCATACACTTTCTCTCTC